>OX451398.1:3056063-3217928 GCA_949629135.1 Eremobia ochroleuca
TTTGTGCACCAATAGGAATAAACAGAAAATACTCAGAAAAGCTGAAATAATAACAGACATTGGTTTCATATACCAACTCCCAAACCCAACACTTACATGTAATAAACAAAAATAAACATATAAAAATGAAGATAAACATAAACAAAACACCACATAATAAAACAAAAATGTAATGAGTGTGATGGAGGACATCAAGCATAGACATGTTTGCAACGCTGCCAAATGAGGTATACCACAGTTATGTACTCTAACTGAATGAAAGGTGGCTGTGTATAATTTATAAATGTGTAAATATATATAATTCTGAAAACCAGCTCCCTAACAAGATAGAATAGATACATTTGAAATTAAGTATCAGAACCGCTAGGAAAGTCCTTAAACTTATAATATTTATTTTAGAAGCCTAATTAGCACCGGTAATTAGCGTTTCTCTTTATTTTAACTTCAACTCTGCATTGATAATTATTATGAGAACTCTCAAAAACAGACACGAAACTTATTTGCCATAAATTAAGTAGAAAGCTCCGCTAGTTCGTCTTTTAAATTTAGCCAACATTAATAAGATAAATAGGACCAACATTTAAAGCACCGCAAAACAATATAAAATAACTTATATTAAGAAATGTAAAATATAATAAAATCAGTGAACGGAATAAAATTCAAGGGAACGATCACGCGAACAGTCATAGCTGTTATTTGAGGATATGTGAAACTGTAGCTTTGTAAACGCCACGGAGATTACGCAGCAATACTCAACCTTCTTTCATCGGCATAGGCGACCGGTCGTGTGCAGTCATTTTAATCATAGACTGAAAACAATGTTTTGAAAGCCTTGCCTTCTGCTCTCATATTTTGAGGAAATGAAACAATCAAATACTGAAATAGCTAATCGAACTGAACAAGTAGATATTTCTGTCTCATACAATGTCTATATAGAATTAAAAGGAGATTGGAAGAATCTGCCCTTAAGCCCAATAGCATTAAGATATACGAAAACCAATGGAGAGATGTATTCAAGGGGAATATTTCGTGATATGACGACTTCTCTCGACTGTTAGTGAGTGAAGAGCTACAGAGATCTAATTGTAAATAATTATGTATTATCGAAAACATTAACTCATCGTTAACTCCGAACTGACTACCAATTGGCAAAAGTCGTGTGTGTAGGAAAGGTTCTCCTTAAAAAGCCCTTTCTATTGGTATGTATCTTATGGCTACTGGGCTTCGGGGCAGAAACCCATACTTCGTTACCCATTCTCCTTTTGTGGTGATACCATTAGTGAAATCGGATAACATGCCCCAAACGTGCTTATCCTGTTTCTATGAAACCTCCGTGAAGACTGCAGGTTGAGTATCGCGTCCTGTGCCAAAATACCGGTGCATACTACGTGACAATCTGCCGAACATGCGAAGTGTTAAGCTCCATAACGATGTGGTTTAAGTTGGTGTGCGGGACGAATCACGACATTGACAACCCAGTGCTTTGATAGCACAACCAATTTAGCTGTGAGGTGGCTTGTTTTCCTAAGGTGAATTTCACATGCTCTATTTTTCCCAGATATTTGTTTTTGTTCTGTTCAAGATTTAACCTTTTGAACGCCAATCACTTGTACACAAGTTCGTTGTACAGATTGGCGTTCAAAAGGTTAATTTACTATGCCTGTAAACGCTATAATACCCAACACCGATTTTTAGTAGCTTATTCAAGTCTCTGATCAGTAATCTGCTGGTAAATTGCGTAACGTACTAACAGTATGATTTTTTTTAATTTTGACAGTTCAACAACATTCATTGCCTTATTTACGTTGTTGAGCAAACAAATTTTTCGAGCATATGAAGCAGTGGATTAGCAATGTCCTTCAAAACTATTCAGATTGTGATTGAAAGTGTGTTACGCAACTATGGTGCTGCTGTCGTGATTTAACGTTTGCTAACACAGCAACAACATTTCAATTACCACGGACAGTAGATTTACTGACCAGATTTTTGAATAATGTGTCTTCGCATCTAGAATAGGTTCAACGTAAGCGTACGTCGCGACGCTCCGTAAACGCATTAACGCGTCAAAGCCTACGCTCAATACGAAGACACTTTTAAACTCCTAGAAACCGGCGACAAATCCCAATAAATATTGCTCAGACGACCGCAAAACGTATTAAACAAATAAGTACGAGTAACTTTTAAGTGCAATAACCCCTTCCCCCCTATTCCCCAATGAAAGCAAGCCACCACTCCTATGAAGCCTGCGACAGACACAGCTCAGGCGCTGACCTCTTCAACGTGGTGGTCTTGATGCGGCTCCATGGTCTCGCGGCTGCCGTGCCGCCCGCTACGAGCGCGTGACTGCTTGACGATGTCCAAAGCCTATACACGTGACCAGTTCATTAGCTAGGGTTCTTCGGAGTTTTGGGCGGTAGATTTAAATCCTATCATACTAGCAAAGTTTTCGGAAAATTCAAAATGGACAAGAATTGAAACGAATTTAATATTGAGAGAGGCTAGCGTAGGTATTCACAACCATTCGATGCGCGACCGAACCGGACATCCATCAATGTTATAGAAGGAGACCGCTAAACGCTGTTCACAAATACAAAACCCGAAAATGTCAGTTTAAATCAAATAGACAACCGCTATTCTTACGACAGCTATCTGCTGTCGGGGCAAGGCAAATCAGGTTATCAAAATGTGTTATAGTCAATCAACACGATAGCCTGTTGAATGGTTGTGAATAGTATGAGGTTAGTTTCTTCGCCTTGCATAGCGGTAGCCAAAGCTTTTTCAGAATCGACAATTAGTATAACATTAATTGTCAGCGAAAATACATTAAAGAATCGAGAATAATTTTTGTCTAAATATATTGAAATTGACTGCATTAAATGAATCCTAAAATCCAAGTAAGTAACCTAACCTAGTCGCTAATAAATTAAAACATAATAATTTTGAAAAAAATATATCGCCAATTATCAGCCACCTGTAAAATCGTAACATTTTAAGCAATAATTCATGTTAGTTAGCTTCTTGTTTGTGACTTACTTGCTGTACGTGCTAGGCAGCGTGCAAAATGAATTATTTGTAACGTTAAATTGTGCTAGAATATGTTGTAAATATATATTTTTACATCACGGGCAAAAATGCATACCACATTGCCTGGATAGAGACACATTACACGGTGCGAGTTACTTGCCTGTCGCTGTTGCTGTGGCTTACAATAAAACTGAAGCAACAAATGATTTGAATCGTCTAAACACTGTTTAAGCGCAGGCCAGACTGGGAACGAAGCTAAGTTCGTTTAGCTTCGCTTATGTAGCTACCGTGTGTTTGCATACTTCAGTTCACACCGCGAACTATGAACATTTTCATTCAACATTAGCTTCGTTACCAGCGTGGACTGCGCTTAAGACGGTGAAACTTATTGTTGCTTCAACTTATGGTGTCACATGCAAGTTACTCGCACCGTGTAAATCAGGCTTTAATGTCAATGCCCGCGTCGATGTGATCGGACTATGTCAGCATTTCCCGGATATTGTCAATATTCTCCAGACAATGTGCGTTATGACGAAGTCCGTTACGTAAATAAATAGTAATATGTGTGCGTGTTGTTGTCTAAGCATATTAAAACCGTGAAATAGAAGAAATATACGTAAAAGTCATAAATTAGATACGATATAATCTAAAAATTACATTAGCATTTTTCAAATAAAGTGTTGCCATTTCAAACGTTTAAAACATAACTACTAGAATTTAAGTGTAACAATTTTCACTGTAGTGCACAAAACTATGATAGTATTATTAAAACAACTCTGTGATAAACTTCATATTAATTAACCCCTCCCATATTACTCAAATTCAAGTGCTGCAAGTCTCACACGGTGTAAATTAAAAAAATAAGTTATTACTTCAACACCCATCGTAGATCAATAAAGAAATAATATGTCGCCCACTTAACACTAAACTTTCGACTATGAGAACATTAGCATTAAGTTCATTTCAGAATGACAAAAGCTATTGGAAATATCATAAAACTATTTAGCTGCCATGAAATCGGTATTGATGGATGCAATTTTTGGAAACTGATTCTGTAGCATGTAGATTAAATGCTTTTATGAAAGGACAAGAATTTTATACAACGTGTAACGTTAAATGCGCAAAACCTGAAAATAGGTTGATCAGAATAACGAACACAATTCATTGAACCACTTTTTAACATAGGTCACATTTTTCAAAAAATCTTCATTAAAAACGTTGCCGTGTCTATTTATTAATAGGTCAAGCAACCCAATGTCAGCGCGGCGCAGCGGCTCGGTGACGACTCCTCCCTCGATAAAGCGTCGTCGCAGACGCAAGAAAAGCTCAGAATGGCCAGTAAAACTAAAACAGCACATAAAACCTTTACAATATTTTTAATGACTTATTTTCTCTCTGAAATAGGTCAATTGAAATAAAAATCAGTTGGGGTGTCTGAGGTTTTGCGCATTTAACATTACATGTTGTATAAAAAAACAATTTAAAAAAATCCGGAACGTAACTTTACGGTTTGTCATGTGAAATAACACGTACTACATACGATAGATGATCCAATTAAATATTATTTTCCATGGCATGGTAAGTTATATCTTGGCTTTTCCAAATTCAAATCTCTGTATTTTCACTTAAACAAATATAAACTTTATTTTTAGTTTAAATCAAACTGATTTCAAATAGGCTTAGCGTAAACTGAACTTTATATGCGAGGTTTTAAAGTAAAAAGTACCGTATTTGTTTAAATGTTTAGTAACTAAATTGCGAACACAGGATATTTAAGTAGGCGACATGTTTGAACCTGTAATCCTATTTATTCATTTGTCTATAACTTTGGTGGGAGTAGTGTTTACCTCCTTTCGGCTGCGGAGGGCGCAATCTTCGAGGGTCTCGGCGGCTTCGTACTTGCCCTGACGCCGGTAGAGAGCTCCCAGGTTCTTCAGTGTCGTTGTTACTGTTGGGGAATCAACCTGGGGAAACAATATTATAGTAAGTTATAATAATCATTTTTGTTTTCCAATGTAGCAAACATCACCATAAAGATGTTTCTAACATTTTGTCTCTTGAATTTTGCATAATAATATTTATATCTTACTAATCTTGGTAACTATCACGAGTAGGTAAATACTACCTCTTTATTTTTAAGTCGGTTAATAAAACTGATAAATTAAGTTCTCAGAAGC
The DNA here is from genome assembly GCA_949629135.1 of Eremobia ochroleuca. Lineage (NCBI taxonomy): Eukaryota > Metazoa > Arthropoda > Insecta > Lepidoptera > Noctuidae > Eremobia > Eremobia ochroleuca. Next base: position 3,061,265 of record OX451398.1, read on the forward strand.
GGTATTCATTTAAATATTAAAAGGCTAGTACAAGCATTGTGAAGCAGTAATCAACGTTCTTTGCACTTGCGATAGAGACATTTGTACAGATGCCAGCACATCAAGCTACCCGAAACTGTCAGATTTTCCCAATCAACTTTGAACCTTATACTTTAGCGATAAAGTTGAAAATCTATTAAAGAAATCTGACAGATTGTAGTAGCTTGATGTGCTTGCGTCTGTACAAATAATAAGCCTTGCAAAATGAGCTGTAAGGTGATCCACAACTTTGCTTCTCTAAATTATTATTTTTTGACCAATTGTATCAATAGAGCTATTCTGTTAAAAATCTCACCGTGAAAACTTAGGAAAAGTGAGCTGTCAATAGTGTCAATCCCAAAGCATCAGGTGGAATGACGGCTAACTTCACCTTCCTTTTCACGGTGAGATGTTTACAGAGTAAAACCGCAGTTCCTCAACATCCTCTAACAAAGTGTCTCTTACCTTGGCAGCCTTATGCCACCCGCCATACTCGCCATAAGGAGCGTTCTCCTTCTGCAAGTGTTTGTTCTCCTCACGCTCCTCAGCCACCTGCCAGATGGGCTTGTTGTCACCTGTAAACATACGTATTAACTTTTATATAAACGTTTACATAACACTGAAAACAGATAGTGTTGATAGAAATCAGGCCAAGAGGTTCACACGACACTACAGTGATATTCATCTCGATTTTTGTGGCTCAGTAAACTTATTTTGTCTCTTTTTGCTGACTTATTTGACCTTGTATATTTTTACCAATATGAAAAAATTATGGTTTAGGTTTTTGCCAAATGAAAAAATTATGGTTTAGGTTTTTGCCAAATGAAATTAGCCAAAGCCATTACGTCTGTGAAGTCTTGCTAGCCAATTTAATATAACCTTGTAATATACAAAGACACATAAATAGAAACCTGGTTCAGGGTTTTACTATCCACAAAAATTCGATGTGTGACAACACAATAGATTTAAACAGATTTTCCGTGTACCCTGTTATCCCAAAACCATTCATGCTCTATATTAAAAGATATATAAAATAGTATGATAAATTAAAAAGCCATAATTATAATACTAAAAGCCATAGCCAAACTTATTTCTATATAAAATGTGACACAAGTCGGGAAGGTGTGACACACGGCAAAAGACGATTACAAATAATACTAATAAAAAATAAAAAAAAAAACAGAAAAATAAAACTGTTAAAAAAGGAATGTTCTTTGCCTTTCCTACCTGTGCCACAACAGTATCCGAACTTGTGTCACTCACCTAAGGTTTAATTTCGTATAAATATCCATCGATTTTGCACCAATTCAGGGATAGTACCATGCAAGCACAATTTGTAGCCATTGCTAGTTGCTGCTGTGTAGTATGATGGTACAGGGATGGGAAGAGTATCGAAACAATAAGTAATAATAATTATATGTGTCTATTTTGGGCTATCAGGTTTTAGGTAATAGGTAATACGGGCGTCGGGTGTCTGCAACTCCACGTCAATGCGCGTATGTTGCGTACGGGTAGGATAATCGATTATTCGATCCATTCCAGCTATCAGGTTTTATTTTAATATTAAGCTTTTTAAATCCTCTTATTTTAAAATAGTTGTTATTTTTTATTAATATAAAAACGGAACTCGGAACATCGTAACAAAATATTTATTAACCCAATGTTTGATTTCATAGAAAACCTAAAGGCGCTCCCTCACCAGGAGCATTCGCCTGTAATGTAACGTTAAAGATTCGAGCATTACATCAGTGAGGGAGGAAAATCGAGCATTACCTTGATAATAACTTGTAATACCTTGATACAACTTGTAACATCAATAAGCTCCACTTGTAATTAAATGTGTCCGGCGGGTGTTGAATGTTACATTACACGCGAATGCTCGTCAGCAAGGGAGGTAGTATTGTAATGTAATGCTCAAAATCGAATTTGAAATGTTACATTACAGGCCAATGCTCCTGGTGAGGGAGCACCTTAAAACAATCTCGTTTATAGCGTGAATTATTTTACTTATTGTTTCTTTACCACAAGTAACTCATAAGATAAATAAACAAAACATTTTACGATTTCCATTTAATGTAAATAAACATATTTTTTATAAAATTATTGCATACTACATAAAATTCAGCGTTTCGCTGCATTTGGTATAGAAATTTGGAAATAATTTGGCATCTTTGATTTTTTTTATGAAATTTCTTTCCTATTCTGGTTAATAAGTCAACAGTTTACTGTAATAACATTTAGAATAATTCTTTGTAAAAATTACAATTTTGTTATTGTTTTTGATAACCTCAAAATTCAATAATCTAATAAAGATAAACCTTTGATATTAGTATATAATCATCTAATTTGACTCTGATAAGAACGTGCGATTAAATTAAATCAGATTTATTGTGCGGTTAAATACAGTTAGTTACTGTAGACCATGTAAAAAGATCAGATAAAATAATACATATGAAATTAGCACGTCACTTTTGCAAAAGCGTAAGAAAAATCGTCTGAAATAAAAACAAAGACTGCATAACATTGTACATACTTATCATAATTGGATGTGAAACTATATAGCATGGTATGATATATTGTAGTTTAACTTCAGCCTTGTTTTATTATATATTTTTTAAATTATTCTCGAGACTATATTGTAAGACTATGACCAATGAAACTGAACGCGATCAGCACCTATAAGCCGCGTTCAAGGGGTGTCAGTGTCATCATTGTTGAAATATTGATACTGACAGCTACTGAAAGCGATGGATATTGATATTGTGCTGATCGATTTAAGCTTCATTGGTAAACATCACCCTAACATTATTCACTCGAGGCAAATCACAATAACCTGGCTCATTATTAAACAGAAAAGCAACCTGTTTGACTGATTGTCTAAATAAAAACTAAAAATACTACGGCAACGCAAGGCAGTTAAAAAATAGTTATAAAAATAGCATCTCCAATCGTCCAAATTCCCTTAGAACTCAGCAAAGGCAAATGAGATTGTCAAATTGGATGAATTATATCTTGATACTATGAATTTGCAATCACGGTCAAGATAAAGACTTTCCGGTTAGACTGGAAGCCAACCTCAACATAGTTGGGAAATGGCTAGGCAGATGATGATGAGTCGAGGCAAACAATTTTTTTAAATTCTATCACATCACGCATAAGCTTTCAGCTATTACAAACTAATAGTAACCATTTTTTTTATTTATTTACTTAATGGCAAGACGTAAAAGTATGAAGCCTCTACATTCTAAAAAACTACGATCCATTTAAAAATCAAATGCATAAAGAGATCTATACAAGAAAGAAAAACATTGTAAGAAAATAATTATCTAAACTTATAATTCTTTTTACTGGACGCAAAGATTTATAAGAAAACTCGAGAAAAATAAAAATAATCATTTCAATGCATATGTAACCTCCTCCTTTTGGTGAAGTCGGTTAAAAATAATATTGTGTTCTATATTTTTTGCGTCGAGTAAAAATGTATTTATTAACTTATTGCATGCCTTATTTACTACCTACAAATAAAAATTAAATAAATCAATGTTTCACTAAATTGGATAACATTTCACTAAATTGGATAACATTTCACTCAATAATTATCTACGCCTGCAAATAAATTAATTACACATAACAAATTAGCAAAAAAAAATAAACTCACTTAAACAAATTAACATGCAATATTTTTGTATTTTTTGTTTACTATTTACAAATTCGAGCTTAGTCGAGACAAATACCTATTCCTTAGAAAAAATACGGAATAGATAAATAAACAATAACTTTACAAAATACATTGTTGCTCAGCAAACCTTTGTGCTTTGGTCAAAATGTTACTTTATTTAGACAGCCTTCACCATAGTTCAAAGGAATGACAATAATACATATTTACAACACTTGTTTTATTATTTGATTCTTAATCAATATACAGTGTGGCGATTAGGCTATCAGATTAATTGAAACCATGTATTCTACATTACGTATGTTAAACATACACAATTATAATAATTAATAATTAACATTCTAGCCGCGGGACCTTTTTTTCGTTTTAGTATTTAACAACATTCTACTTAATTCGTGATTATTTGTTATACCATAAAGTTTGTGTTGAATTGTCGATACCATCGCCCCACGCGTGTTTAGCCGCTTATTTTCAAGGGTGGTTTATTTCGTATCAATTTTAGAGCTATCAATTTTGTTAAAAAAAAAAAAAGTTTTCTAATTTTAGTAAAATTGTTTAAGTATATTATTAAGTATTATTTTAACAGACTGATAACAACTTGTAATATCTGCTCTACTATTTAATGTGATAACCTAATTGCCACTCTGTATAATGGTAAGAGTTGGTTTTCACTCTAAAAACTGTGTCTTTCTATTGCACCATGGATGAATAACGTCTACGTATTGGGCAAAATAATGTTGTTCATATTTTTGTCATTCCTTTGAAATTATAATTGATTAGAGTTTTAGCCGCCATTTCATCATTCTATTATGCTATAGGAATGTTGCAGTAGTACATTATCTTCTGTCAACTTTGTTAGTTTGTCTTAAGAATTGTCATATACTATGTGCAGCTGATTGTTATTTTTTAAGAGGCTTTTTTGCATTTAATGATGCTATATACTCTGAAATGGTAAATAAAATATATCGTCAATTTATATGCAAGAAATATACATAAAATAACGAAAATCAAACAATTAAATTCTAAAAAGAAATAACTTTTTATAGCAAGCTGTATTTAAATTGAAATAAAACAAAAATTTTGAACTAGTCTTTTGTTTCATTTCAATGTTTAAAGTTGCAAAATAAGAGCCATTAAAACTGATCCATACATAATAATTATTTCTCTCCATCGTTGTATGAAAATAACTTACGTCATAAAAGCCCAACCTTGTACCGGGCGTGATTATAGCACATCGAGGTTCAAAAATAAAACTCATAGAAATTAGTGACAGAAACGAAGATCTACAAAGCTGATTTTCCTGACTTTATCCGGGTAATTTTTCATTCTTTTACTTTTTGTAGAACTCAATATGCTATACGGCCGGGTACGGTATAGTATATGTAAGGTTTAGGGATAATTCCGCCAAGTTAATATGCTAAGACTTACCATCGATGGTTCCGAACTCCCTCTCGTGTGCCCTGGTCAGCACCTGCTTGTATAACGTCTCGGCTTCCTTGTACTTGCCCTGGGAATAATGAATGATTTCATATTATCATAATTGTTTTCACCCTAGAATAAAACAGCTATTTTAATATTATAGGCATTGTTAGCAGCTTTCATATTGATCGAATAAAACACGTCTTTACTATGATATAACTACCCTGCCTAAGCTTTCAGTCCCCAGGCGTGATGGCTGATGATTTTCACCATTAATATACTGTTCTTGAATAGCAAGGGGTCGCTAAACGATCACAGCCGCTCGGTCCGAACGAAGCTCAAGCTACTCACCTTATATTTACCACCTAAGCCTACATTGTGGAATTCAATAATGAATTGAATATTGTGTACTCTTGCCGCGATCGGTTCGTGGATAAATGACCATCCATTACAACCCAGCACATAGAAACCTGCCTGAAAGAGGATTTTTGGCCGAAAGGTGTCGTATATTGCCGTTCCCGAGGTTACGCGACACCACGCAGCGAAACACGACGCCGACAACGTTACGTGTATAGTCATAGTTTTAAGGTTTTTATTATGTATTAGTTTATTTTTGTATAAGATTATTTTGTGTATTTTAAAAACTGCCTCGGAAAGCACGTTAAACCGTCGGTCCCGACTGTCATTCTTGGATCTTTGACAATCGTTAATGGTCGTCAGATGCCCGAAGGCCGTGTTGCCAAGTAACTGGGTTGTGGAGTTCAGATAGGCTGTCGCTCCATGTAAAATACAGGTATTTAGCTGCATCCGGTTAGACTGGAAACTGACCCCATAGTTGGGAAAAGGCTAGTCAGATTGATTTAATTTTGATACTGGTCCTGAATAATCAGGAACACCGTTATAAGCCACAGATTCCCAGGGAATGCTTTTTAACCTTTTGAACGCCAATCACTTGTATACAAGTTCGTATTACACAAGTGATTGGCGTTCAAAAGGTTAAACCAATGATTATTAATCCTACTTATTACTGTAAAAGCCCACATTACAGCCGCGATGGGTCGCAGCGCTTTTCGTATAAAAAAGTGCGGTGCGGCCCGCCTGTAGTGTGCGTTGATTCATAGAAAATGTACAAAAGGGATGAAGGAGGACTTTTTGCAATGCGTTTGTCTGCCCAAATCTGAGTCTTTAGGGTTCAGTTTTCGTGTCTAAGCTCACCTGTTTGAGATAGCAAGAGGCGAGGTTGTTCTTGGTCTTGGCGACGTTGGGATCGTCGGGCCCCAGCTTGCTCTCGTAGATCTCCAGAGCCCGCTGGTAGTACTGCTCTACTTCCTCGTATTTGTTCTGCGGATAATAAGGGTTGGTATTAGTCATACTTGCGCTAACAGAAAACTTTTGATATTGTAATATAAAAACGGTAACCGTTGTACGAATTATTTTCAAAGTTTATGTTAGAGAATAATCTTGTTTGCTTAACCTCGTAACGCCCAATGTACAATGTATTGAACAAAGTGACATACAGTATTACCTGTATTACACATTTCAAACATGCATTTAAATTAATTAATGTACATTGGGCGTTTAGGAGAAGGTTTTGTTTTTAGTCTGGGCCGGAATGCCGTATGTAGCTTTGTTCAATACATTATACATTGAGCGTTTAGCTCATCTTGCGAAATTTAGCTTGGGCGTTACGAGGTTAATGTAACCAGTAGCAGTGCTAGGTTGTCTTGCTGCAGCAGACCGTTAGCCAATCACACGTCTTAAAGTCTTTGAAACTGATTTCACGGACAGGAAATCGCCGCCACCGCTTGGTTCCGTTTCGGGCCAAGTTTAGCAAGTTAAGACGTTCATTTAAAACAGTCATACCACACTTTCCTAGGGATCTCATTATTTAAACCTGTGATACTTTCTTGTATTTTTGTTTTGGTATTGGGAGGTTAGCCCTCAATTTTTTAGCCCGTCGTCGACAGGTAAGTGAACTACCTTTGCGTTTTAGCATGGCAACAGCGGCCATTGCCCTTTTTCATAACAATAAACTATGTATCGTTTATCAATAGTCAAATCATGAAATGAAGAATGCGAATTGTATAGCCACGAGCATGAGTGTTACATGAGGATCGTAGCAGGCGGCGTTCTGTTTCTGCCTACTCCCATGGGAAGAAGGCGTGAGTTTATGTGTGTATGTATGTGAGTGTTACCTGGTTCTGGCACAGCAGCGCGAGGTTGTTGAGCTGCTTGGCGACGTCGGGGTGGTCGCGGCCCAGCACGGCCTCGCGGATGCACAGCGCGCGCTTGCACAGCGGCTCCGCCTCGCGGTACTTGCCTATCAAGGAGAAAGGTAGTGGATTAGACCAAGATAAATATACAAGCTATTTATTGCGTAAGGCGCTGTTCATTTATTACGTAAGATTCTTTGCAATTATGGTAGATATCAGTATCTACCATAATTGCAAAAATAAAAATTTCAAAAACGACTTTTTGCTTACTTTTGAGATCTTACGTAAGAACAATCTAGACCCCTCCCACTCCCACGTAAGAAAAAATAAGACTAGTTTAAACGCCCTCCCCCTCAAATCATATTACGTAATAAATTAAACATCATAAATGAACACACCATCAGTAGAAATGAATTTCATTATGAAGGTTCAACAACATGCATGCACTGCGTTATTTACGTTGTTGCGCAGATAATTTTTTCGAACATATGAAGAAATGAATTAGCAATACCCTTCAAAGTTATTCAGATTTTGATTGAAAGTGTGTTTACGCAATAAGGGTGCTGTTTTAGATGCTATGGCCCCGTTCACATTGGACTTTGTAGAGCGTGCGCTTTTCTCCGCACTCGTGTTTTGAGACATGTGCAAACTTTAGGAACGCTCGCGAAACGGACTACATTTTGAACGTAGCCTTAAGAATATTATTCATAAGCTGACTCGTGATCAGTTTCCTAGTTAAACTTTTTAACATTTCGTCATGGTATTAGAACCTTGTGTGACAGAGCCTAAAAATTTTGTTTTAGATAAAGTTGCCATGTCGCCCTTTTGAATATAGCATAAAATCTACGTGGTTCTTTAGGGTCGCCATAAAGATTTTGCACGTTTGGCTGGCTTTCCACGGCGTGTAATATCAACTCTCGTACTCATGACGCGTCTACCAGAGTTTACGAGTCGTTGGAACGGTACCGTTCGGTACGTTGCGAATCATGAGCCGCTACGCGCCGAGCGGTAACGAGCGGGGCCTTTAAACGACAGTTTGTAATACAATGTATGTCTGACCTCGCTTTCCGTACAGAACGGCCAGGTTATTGAGCGTGGCGGCGACGGCGGGGTGGTTCTCTCCGAGAGTCTTCTCACGGATGGACAGCGCGTCGTTCAGAAGGTTGGCCGCTTCTTTGTATTTGTTCTGGTCTCTGTTGAAAAAGGCACGGAATTATGCATTAATTTTGATTATAGCGTACTTAATTTTTTTACTTTATATTGTTCCCAAAGAAGACATTTTAATAACCGGCGAAAAAATTCTACCCATAGTTCAGAATCATGTACTGAATTCATGGTAACAGGTTTCGCGTCGATGTATGTATGTGTATGTTACAAGTGAACTGATAGTTATGGAAAGGACATTGCTCTGCGCCCATACATTGTTCACCCTGGAAACAAGAGCGTCGGAAAGTTATGTGGTGTATTGTCAATCATTAGTAAACTACTATAAGATCTTATTTTTATAGCGGACTAGCTGCAGATTAGATATAAATATTAAAAAAAAAAGTATAACATTTTGAGGTTATAATCGAATCATAAGGTATAGTTTTTCATAGCTCCGAGTGATTTTTAAGAAACTGAAAAACAATATCATATTACATTTAGCTATTTTTAGTACCTACCTAGATAATTAGGTACCTATGCAACTTTTTTCTAAAGCCTAATCCCTAATCTTTTTCGGCACGACATGACGTTTGGCAAAGATGGCGGCGATTAATGTTATTAGTCGCGTAAAATACTCTATAATATTCATTTTGGCATGCAGCTAGTCCGTGTTACAAAAGTATTTACAAGTAATATAAAAAAATAGACAATTAATTATCGTGTATATCCGACTTGTGTTGCACAGGGTGATTCTGGAAAATGTCCTGTGACATATTGGCACAGTAGCCTGGGACCTGGAGGACAGGCAATTTTTCATCCTGGTCTAGTATTCTACCTTTTTGGTTAAGCCCTCAGCTCTCATAATCTATGGTCACAGGGCACCTGCAGCAGCGTCGCACGCGCCGGCCACGTGTCGCTGTCGCCACGACAAGCCGTCGCGAGAGCGACGTCGGCGCGACGCGCACGACACTACCACCCCCCTCCGGCATGAGTTCTCATCATTGGGCAGGAAGACATACAGTGTGGCGATTTAGTCACAATTCCTAACTTTTACCTTTCAAGTATGGAAACCACATGAAAAAAAAAATGAACGAGATCGGTCGTGAAAAATACCCTACATTTTGACGAGTTATGCGAAAATAAATGTAGGGAACAACTGATTTTTTTCGCGACCGATCTCGTTCATTTTTTGTATATCGTCAGAAAAGGCGATACCAAGTATGTGATATGATTTATTGCATATATGTGGTTTTCATACTGTATATAAATCCGATTCGTAAATAAATTACTTTTCGGAACGTGCAAAAACACGCATGACGTCTCAAGCTCAAGTTGAGGAAGTGTTGATTAGATATATATTCAGTTCATTAAAATAAGGACACTTACAAAACTCGTATATCTTCCGTATCTTCCGTTTTTACTAGGTAGAGGAGATCTTCTATGATTAGATAAAGATTCATATAATAATTATTAAAAAAACACTTTTGATTTCTATTGTGTTGTATGTGGTCACAACTATAATTAAACGTTATTTTTCTTAAGTAGGTAGGAGCTTCTTTCATTAATAAACCCACCTGTACACCAAGGCCAATATGTTGAGCATGGTGGCGACGTCCGGGTGGTCGTGTCCTGAGGTCTTCTCCAGATCCTCGAGGGCTTGCTTGCAGAGTGGCACTGCCACTTCATAGCGCCCTTGCGACGCGTATTGAATGACCAGGTTGTGTAGGGTACGCAGACGGGCAGGGATCTCGTAGCCTGCGTTCACTTGCTGTGCGAAGTGTAGTGGTGGTGTTGGTGACATGGCTGGAGGAGGAAAAGCATGTTTTATTTAGTTGAGCAGCAATGCTTAAAATGTTCCATACATCATCAAGCAGGTTCAGGGCGGCGCGATGTACTACAGTTTGATAGAAACATCGACACGCAAATAAACCATAAATTAAGCACATGATTCTAGTCCCCCGAGGGTAGATATTTTTCGTCCGTTATCAGCTGTTTCATAGAAAAGTGCAATACCTACGCGATCAAAATGTATGGAACAACAATTGTTTTTTTTTTTTTTTAATGTCTTAAGAAAAGTTTCAACGCAGGGGTTTCAGAATCATGTACTGAATCCATGGTATCGGGTTGCGCGTCATTGTCCCTGCCAACCTATATGTTCCGTAGCTCAAAATTCATCGGACTGCCGTGAAACAGATCGAGATCACCCACGCGTTAGAAATATTGAGGTGAGCATACTCATATGGCAAGCATATTTAGATTAAATATATTCAAAGCAGTATTTGAAAAAAGCAAGTCAAATTGTTCAAATATTAAATATTAAAACTTTTGAATTTTGTTGAGAAAATTGTATAAGGAATAGTAATCAGCCAAGATCTACGCAACACAGAAAAACTGTAGTAATTTTAGTTCTGCTATTGATTTTCTTGGTATTATTAGGTTATTTTATATTTTCTTCTCTGTACGATCCGAAGAGCAGTGGTGGTCCAGTGCTAACGGCCGCGACTTACGAGTTCGTAGGTTCGAACCCCGACAGGCGCTTTACTTTGTGTAAATTATTTCATCACCATCACTGCTCTCAAAACGGTGAAGGAAAACATCGTGAGGAAACCGGCATGTCTTAGAACCAAATATTCGAAGACATGTGACATCTACCAACCCGCACTGGGCCCGCGTGGTGGATTACGGTCTGTGGGAACATTATAGACTGATTATGCTACGATCCGAAGCATAGCTGCCGTTATGCTACGGATACGTTATGATACGTCGGTATGCTTTCAAAGAAACACATTTTTTTAAGTATCAGCAAAATATTTTATTCATTTATTTTACCATTTATGTACAGAAGCACATCAAGCTACCCGAAACTGTAAAATTTTCCCAATCAACATTGAACCTTACGCTTTAGCGATAAAGTTAAAAATCTATTAAAGAAATTTGACAGATTGTAGTAGCTTGATGTGCTGGCGTCTGTACACACATATACAGGGTGAAATTGAAAACATGCGACAAATCGAAATGGGAGATTGTACTCATCATTATGGACAACTTTTACCATGGGACCAAACCTGAAATTGCGAAAAAAAAAATCAGCTGTTCCCTACATTTTGACGAGTTATGCGAACACAAATGTAGGGAACAGCTGATTTTTTTTTTCGCGATTTCAGGTTTTATCTCATAGTAAAAGTTGTTCACAATGATGAGTACAATCTCTCATTTCGATTTGTCGCATGTTTTCAATTTCAACCTGTATAAACAGACAAGAAAAAACAGAACAGAAAAATAGGTACAAAGGTTTTGCTTATTCCATAAGAAATCTCTTCCAGCATACCTGCGATAGGACATTAGATAGAGAGATGTCGACAGAATATGTATGTATGTGTTATGAATATGTATTTGTTTCAAAACATTTTAGTTTATAAAATAAAAATGTAGACTTCAAATATTCAGCTGCACCGAGTAGCGGCTGTGTGTACTATGAATGTAATATTCACGACGCGTGATGGAATGAGCTAACGTAAGCACGTACTCTACTGTTTTCATTTGGGACTATTTCATATTTGAGTTATTTTTAGAGAAGACTTTTCGTCTATTTCACAAAGTAATATGTATGTGTTAGTTTGCTCTGACTCAATTTGCCATAAAGATTGTTTTCATTGAGAAGGACGATAAAAGTATATAGGTACTGTTCATATCCCGGAAAGTTTGAAAACTTTTTATCGCGCGGCACAATTACAACAGCCAAGCCTTGTTGTTAATACCCATTAAGATTGGGTAAGGCCGCTTTCACATTAGGACGTTCGCAGCGCGATAGTAGCGCGATAGAAGCAGATGTCTTCACATTATAATAACAGCCGCGCGATAGCAGCGTGACTGCCGCGCCGCTGTTTGGATCAGTGTGGTGCACTTCATTTCATACATCCCGATGGACTCATCGTCGACTGAGAGCACGCGGCGGCCGCTAGATTTCTGTTTATAATATGAAATTCTGACTGGGCGACGGCCGCGCGTCTATCGCGCGATGGTCGCGCTGTTAAAGTCGCCTAAATGTGAAAGCGGTCTTACATGTGCATTAGAACCACGAGGAAATTGCGTAATTCTAATCACTTAAAGCGCATTTACAACATCATTCTGCCTCTGTCATCTTCAAATGATTGGCAGAAACAGAACTATGTTTAGATATTGCCCAAGCGAGCCTTAAAGTGATACAAAAATACCAAACAAAACATTTCATCAAAGTTACTCACATTTGTTGTTCCTGTTATCATCATGGTCGTCATCCGGGAATAAGTCCACCATGGGATCGTCGCGCTTCTTCTCGCTCTGTCCGCTGCGGTTGTTGTCCGACTCCTCTGTTATGTCGCTGTCGTACTTGCTGAAAATACAACAACAGAACCGTTAGTAAAACGAAAAAACAAAACTCTCTTGATGCCTGGTCTCCTAAAGGGTTTAAATAATGAGCGAGAGAGTTAAGACTGAATAAGCCCAGGTTCGCACGGGCGTGATTCTCCCGTGGCGATTTTTTTTGTGCACTGGGTTTTCAACGATCTACTTAGCGACGAGAATTGAAAATCCAAGTGTTTTTTTGACGCGCTGGGATGCGCTCTGTTGGATTCTCAATACTCGGCTTAACACCGAGAGTTCAAAATCCATTGTTCGATAAAATCCCGCCGCGATGATTATTTGCTGTAGCTTTTTGCCGAGACAAGAGAAAGAAGTATGAAAAATTAAAATTATTATTAGCTTCGGCATGAAAATGTACGAAATACCATTTTCATTTTTAAATTAAACCAGTTTATAACACCGCGAAATGACGTGGCTTAATATTTTTTTAATTTGCCAGCCTAAATGGAAAAACAGTTTTCCAGTTTGGCCCCTTGCCAACTGCCAGGCCTAAATTGTTTTTTCTGCAATATTAACAACACAGTATGAAACCCATTGAATCCAAAAGCTTGTTTATTGTCATAGTAGATCAGTGAACCGGCCAAAAATAAGGTCCCATTTGTGACAGCAAAACTGATAGATACTAAACTTTGCTGAACAATTTTACAGTATTTTATAGAAGAGAACTGCCCCTAGACTCGTAGAGGAACCAAGAAATTAAAATGAAGCTCCATTGCTTTTTATTAAACCACTTTTATTGTGACTGTGAGTTCCTTTAAAAGCCACGCATTCTACAGAAACGTATACATAGCCATGTTGCCACGCAAAACCCAACGTTAAGGCGGCCCCTATTAGATGAATCAAAAATGTTGTGCCTCTTACGAAGATACTGAAGATAGATGGTAAAATACTTTTTATTACGAATATTCGACCTCGAAATTACTTTACCATCCTAAGGTTAAGTGTCACTTACATGTCATAAAACGACAAAGATTATTCATCTATGTAACAGTTACATAGTTCGGACCTTAGTGAAGTTCATTTTACAGTATCTTTATACCACGAAGCGACGCGCGCTTTACCTGTGGTAACCGATTGAACAAACACGCTCTGAATGTGTGCGTTAAGACGAGTAGCGACAGCACATAACACACACTTCCGCTTTCGCCTTTGTCTCGGACGGAACCGAGAGCTTATGCGCTTACACAAACATTCACAGCGTGTTTATAGATTTGGTAACCACAAGTAAAGCACGTGTCGCTTCGTGAGATAGCAATACTATAGTGAAATTTGTTGTCAAAGGTAAATACAAGGTATACACCATATTCATAGCTAGAAGCATACCGTATAGAAGCCATGAAATCCAAGTGCTTGTTCTCCTCCTCCAGCTGAGCCACACGCTGCTCCGAAGCCTGCAGATGCTGCTGAGCGGCTGCCAACTCGTCCCTGAGCCAAGCATTCTCCTGGCACAACCTCCTGACCTGGGTGCGGAGCTTCTGCTTCTCAGCCTCCACTGACTGTAAGTGGGAAGCTAGGGCCATCATCACCTGGAATGGAGAGGAGGAAGATTTATTGTCATATTTATGAATAGCTTTTGTAATGTATGAGATGTCGAATTATGTATTGTCGAATCTATTTATTACATAAAAAAATAATAAACTTTTACGTTTATTTAACAGTTTGTGTACACGCATATAAACCGACAAGAAGAAAGGAACAGACACCAGCACATCAAGTTACCCGAAACTGTCAAATTTTCCCAAACAACTTTGAACCTTATGCTTTAACAATAAAGTTGAAAATCTATTAAAGAAATTTGACAGATTGTAATAGCTTGATGTGCTGGCGTCTGTACAAAGGTGATACTTATTTCTAAAGAATTTTCTTTCCATTATACCTGCTATAGGTGAATAGATAAAATAAGATGGAGACACTGCATATAAGAGAGAAATAAAACTCACTTTTAAAATCACTTTTGTAAAACATTGTTATGGGGCCCAGATGATTCAAATATGAATTATCCGACAAATTAGCTAAATTTGACCTATTTTAAAACCAGCAATTTCACACGAATTAATACAGCACAGCTTAAAACTATATTTGGAACAATATGACGGGTCAACAGTTCAAAAGTGCAATATGCTATGGCAGATTGCCAGTTTATTTACTACTCTTTAAAAAAGCAATAATCCTTGTTTCAGTAGGTTGCTCTCGACTTTACAAGTTCGGAAAACTTCCATACTATACCGTGAATTGCATTTTCCATTAAATCCAGATAAGCTCCGTGTCAAAGGATCAAGTAAGTTCTATTTACTTTATTAGACTATAATATTTACATAACATATAAGCTGACAGACTTGAATATTAATATATGAAAAAAAAGAAAAAAAAAAGAGGGAAAAAATCACATGGCATCAATAAATTCGTCCGCATTGCTGTCAACAGGAAAAGTGACGAAAAGGCTGGCAGTATTGCCACGTTGTATGGCAATGCTGATTCTTTGGCCTAAAAATAGGCCAGCCCTCTGGTCACTCGAACAGTTGTCCAACTGCTTGGCGATGTAGCAAAAACCAAATGGGCAGTCTGATCCCATGACTCTAGTGTTTCAACCCCAAACGGCTCGAACATATAACTCCCAATAAGATTGGAATATTTTCGCCGTTTGAGGTTTTCCGCACCTGCAGCACAGATTAAGTATGTTAATGTATTACTGCTAGACACGAATGTATACTGGGCAAAAATCCTAAGTACCTACACTTGTGATCCCAACAAAAAGGGGAAAATCTGGCCCCAACACAACTTTCACATCGTAAATCGCTTTCATTCCGTCTGACAAGCATTATTTATCCACATTTTTTCTCTGAAAGAGTAACGAGACGAGAGGAGAGAGACGAGTTTTTCATTAGTAAGTGGTACGAGCAGGGGGGTGTGAGGTGCGAGGGTGCGTGAGGGTAGATAAGGGGGCCATCTATAAGCTACGGCACACGTTAATAATATTTTTTCAAACCTCCTTAGCGTGTCGATGAAGAAATTAATACGTTTTTTTATTTATTTGTATGACCCCAAGTTCAGCAACGCGAATACCGTTCATTGACAAAGCCATTAGGTCCTCACGTGTGCAGGTGGCAGGGCATGCGGTGCAAGATTTTCAAATCTCATTAATTAAAGAATCTCTTTAAATAACCTTTTTAAGTAAATGTATGTCACTCAAAGTAAAACAAAACTTAACTCTGAAGTAACTCTGAAAAACTTTCAAATATTACCAGCTCTGTCAATGTTATTTTAAGGTTTAATTGATAATTGTAAAATATCTGACGTCACACAAATATGACCACCCTATGACAAGAATGGGGGAGTAAAAATCATGAAATTCGTGTGACGTAATCTATAGATGGCCCTTTATGTCGAGACGAAAATAAATAAACCTTCCTGATTAATGAGACGTCGTTAGTCGTGCCGTCTCGTACCGGTGTCATGATGTTAAATGATGGGTCGGTTTTAATTTTAATGTTAGTCGGTATTTATTGTGGAAATTGTCTTTGGTAATAGCGGCTGCTTATGTGCAAGCGAAATAGGCAGTTATGTTCTAATAAATAAAGCTTACCGAGTAATTCGCAACAAAAACAAAGGCCCGCCTCATAAAAAAAAACCGCCTTAATACAGACTTGTATTAAGGCGGTTTTTTTTTTATACTTATGCTCGGTTCCTATAAACAAAAACGAATCGTTTCGCTCACCAATGGTAGTATTTTTATTGCCAAACTAGCGTATAAATAGATTCGTAAACTAATTTTAGCTATAAATTAATTAATTTGTTGATATTTATTAATTTAGGACGGAAGGGTCTACTATGCCAAGCTATGAGAGGTCTTTGCTTCAATATCGGTGAAGACACAAGAGTCTTAATTTTAACCAATAACGGTTCGTAAATTATAGAAATCGGCCATTAACCACCAAAACCATCGGTCCTCAATACATCATTCAATCATAACATCTTAACCCTTTACCGCATAAGAAACCATATATGGTTTGACATGTTTACAGTTTATTTTACTCTAAAAAAATAAAAAACTAGCGTATAAATCCTAATGGGTTTTGTTTTTCATATCATTAGCAATAATAAAACACAAATATTTTGTCTATCATCACATACCACTTGGAAATAAAAAATAAATAAATAAAAAAATTAATTCTAAAGCTTTAATAAACACATTAACATAAAAAAAAATTGTCACTTATTTAATATATCATGCAGTAAAGGGTTAAAGTTACGTTATATTCTTTCACCTGTCCATCCTAAATCATCTGTAACCAAGCTATTAACCCAAGACTTGAGTTTACACAATGCACTGATAAATTATGATAAATTAAATTATGATAAATTATTTATTTTCTGTAAGTAGGTTTGTACAAACACTTTTACATGTCAATCATATTTTTTAAACTAGATGAGGTCGGCGTTTCCTATCTGACTACTCTGAGAAGAAAGGCCGAAACAAACTCAGAGGTCACAGTCTCTTTTAAAGTCCAGACATAATCTTGGTCAGATCATGTGAAGACCATGCAGATTGGTGTCTGAAATGGTCTTTTGAGTAAAGAACCACACAGATTGAGCGGACCTGTCCAGTCAGTGCACGCATTTGTCAAAAATTGTGTAGCTCAACTCAGAACTTGAGGAGCCTTACGATTCGACGAACAATACCAATGAAAGGACATTTGGGTAGGCCGCATAAATTACTCAAACTGCCAGACCATGATTAAAACTAACTAAGAAGGAAAAAAGAAAAAAGAAATGACCCACATAGTCTTCACACTCACAATAATAATAATAAAAAATAAGATACTATACAAAGTAAATATCCATGTCATTGTTTATATAAAATTCATCAATGTCAATGTGTATATAAAAATCCGGACATCATCTTTGATCTTTGAGGACCATGTAGATTGATGTCTGAAGTGGTATTTTGAGGGAAGAACCACACAGATTGAGTGGACCTGTGCAGTCAGTGCACGCATTCGTCAGTAACCGTGCAGCTCAACTCAGAACTTAAGGAGCTCAACGATTCGACGAGCAATACCAAGGACAGAACATTTGTGTAGACCGCATAAACCACTCAAACTGCCAGACCATGATTAAAACGGAAACAATGACCCACATAGTCCTCACATTCACAATAATTAAAATAATATAAGACTTTAAACAGTAAATGTTCATGTCATGTCATAAATAGATATTTAGAAAGAAAATAAATAACAAAAGTGTAAATCAGCAAAATAAAAAATAAACAACATTCACTGTCTAGACCTATTGGAGCTGCTCAATCCCAAGCGTTTTTGTCCTCAATATAGTCTTTTACAGTATAATAGGCTTTCTGGCATAGTTTTAGCTTTATAAAAGATTTGAATTTATTAATGCTTAGTTCTTGAATGTGGCTAGGAAGTTTATTATAAAAACGTATACATTGGCATCTAAACGAGCCACCTATTTTCTTGAGCCTTGTTGTAGGAACAACAAATTTATGTTTGTTCCTAGTATTTATATTATGGATATCACTGTATTTCTTAAACAGATTAATATTTTTATGTGCATACAAAAGATTATCATAAATGTACTGAGAAGGCACAGTCATTATATTAATCTCTTTAAATTTGTCTCTGAGGGAGTGTCTGGGACTTAATTTATAAATGGAACGAATTGCCCTTTTTTGTAAAATAAAAATTATCTGAATTTCGGCGGCATTTCCCCACAACAGAATACCGTATGACATCACACTATGAAAATAACTAAAGTAAACTAAACGGGCTGTCTCTAAATCAGTTAAGTCACGAATTTTCCTAACGGCGTATGCTGCAGAGCTAAGCTTTTTTGACAATTTATCTATATGGGGGCCCCATTGAAGCTTGGCATCCAAAGTTATGCCTAAGAATACTGTGGTATTTTCGGGTTTTAACTCTTCACCCTTTATGAGAACACTAGTTTCTACTTGTCTAACATTTGGTATCGTAAACTTAATACATTTGGTTTTTTTTTCGTTAAGAAGTAAATTATTAACATTAAACCAGTTAACTACTTTTGCGAGGGCACTATTTATACTGTCAGTAACCAGCTGTTGACGTTTGAGTTTAAATAAAAGTGAAGTGTCATCTGCAAACAAAACTATATCATGTTCATCCTTTATGAGGTAAGGCAAGTCATTGATATAAACAATAAATAAAAATGGTCCAAGTATTGAGCCCTGTGGGACCCCCATTCTTACTACAGATCCGGGTGACCTTTTCCCGTTAACATCAACTCTCTGAATCCTATCACTTAAGTAAGAAGTGAGAAGATCCAGAGAGGCGTTCCGGATTCCGTAGTGGTGAAGTTTCCTGATTAAGGTTTCATGAAGAACACAATCGAATGCCTTGGACAAATCACAAAAGATGCCCAAAGCATCGCATTTGTCCTCCCATGCATTATAAATATGTCCTAAAAGTTTAACTCCGGCATCGGTAGTTGAACGACCCCTTGTAAAACCGAACTGTTTATTATTCAGTAATTTATTGTTATTGAAAAATCTTTGCAATTGATTTAAAATAAGTTTTTCATAAATTTTACTAAAGGTGGGTAGTACGGAAATAGGTCTATAATTAGTAGGGTCTGATGTACTACCTGATTTAAACAACGGTATTATTTTACTGTGTTTCATAAGATCAGGAAACTCACCACATTGAATACAATTATTAAATATAACAGCTAAAGTAGGTGCTACAATGTTTATAATTGTCTTAGCAACATCCACAGAATTACCCCATAGATCTGCAGTCTTTTTAACATTTAACATGTGAAAAGTTTTAATTATATCTGTACAAGTGACAAATTCGAAGTGAAATTCCGAATCACAAACTGGAACGTTTTCCTTAAGTAAAGACTCTGCAGCAGTGGGTGATGAGCTTAGAGATTTAGTGGTTGACACAGGAATCTCTGCAAAGAAATTTTCAAAGGCCGCGGCAACCTGGGAATCTGATCTAATTACATTGTCATCAATAGCAAGGCTGTAGTCACTACTTCGGTTGCATGACCTTCCTGTTTCGCTATTAATGACATTCCAAGTCATTTTAATAATGTTATTACTATTTTTAATTTTTGAACTCAAATAACGTGACTTGGCCATACTACAGACTGTTTTAAATATTTTAGAATAATTTTTAACATATAAATTAAATTCAGCAGTGTTTATACAAATTCGTTCATCATATAATTCATAAAGTCTTTTTCTACTTTTATGTATACCAATGGTGGCCCAGTCACTGAAGGAAGCGTTACTATTGACTGATAATGTCTTTGGAATGAATGTTTTATCAAATTGTGTGCAATACATATTAAAAAAATCATTATATTGTTTGTTAGGGTCATCATTAGTCAACAGAAGTGGTAATTTACTTAAGAGTTTAGTTTTAAATGTTTCTAAGCGTTTAGTTGTTTTTGGGTTAACAGTGATATCTTTTTTAATAACTTTTTTGTTTTGATTTGTAATAGTGATCAGCTGTCCGCAATGATCTGAGTCTATTAAATTAATCATTTCTTTGTGGTTTGGTATAATATCTGTATAAATGTTATCTAGGCATGTGGCACTAGTAGGAGTTATTCTAGAGGGCTCCAAAAATAGGTTAACAAGATTGTATGACTGAAACAAACTTATGATTTTAGTACTTAACCCAGAATTTTCTAACAAATTAACATTGAAATCACCGCAAGTGATGATGGACTTGTTTGTATTACAGATTTTGTGCAACACTTCATCCATAACCTTTTCAAAACAATCATACAATCCTGAAGGAGGTCTGTATACACTTAATATAATGAACTGCTCCAATTCTATACAGGCTATTTCAATTGTCCGCTCAACAGAGAGGCTCACAATGTCCTTTCGGTCCTTAAATTTAAGCTGGTTATGCACTAAAATTAATGAGCCACCATGTATAGCATTTACTCTGCTGAATGAACTACCAACCTGGTGATTACTAAAATTGAACATGAACTGGTGGCTTTTAAGCCAATGTTCTGTCATACAAAGAATATCTACATTATAACAATTCAGGAATAATTCTACTTCTAAGTCTTTGTTTAAAAAACCTTGAATGTTCTGATGCACCAGATTGATACTGTTTAATTTTTTTACACTTTCATTTGAGTTATTAATTGCCTTAGTTCCATTTTTGCTAGAGGTTGCCTCTATTGTCCTAATTTCTAATTTAAATGATGATTAATGTCATTAATTTTGAGCAAATTATTGACAGAACAAACTAAACCGAGTAAACACAAAACACATGCCCACCCCCCAAGGCCGAGAGCGCCGCATTGTTTTAAAAAACAAACATTCCCACGTATATCAGTGTTTTGTCGAGTCAAGCGCAGTCCCGAGCAAAAATACCTTACAATAATTGTAAGGTATTTTTGCTCGGGACTGAGAAAACTCAAAAGAAAAAAACTCAAAAGCGTATTTCTCCTGAAATAAAAACTGCAACTTTGTGAAAAGACCTATTTCAGAATAATATGGTTCCGATAATCAAATAACTATCAATTTTTTAGGAGAAAACAGCTTTGAATCTTGCGTAAGTGTAAGGTATTTGTGCTCGTGACTGTACTTATGGATGACATCTTGTTGTGCTGTTGCAAAGGTATGGAGAAAAGCGGATATAGTTGCAGATAGAACCAAAAGCAAAAAAAAAACTTTAGGAAGAAATCTACACCGAGTTTCTGATGAAAAATACAGAGTAAACCCAAAACAGAGGCACATTGCCATCTGAAGGCCGGCGGCGGGCAGCATCGCGTCAGCATCCCTTTGTATTAAAAAAACAAACATTCCCACGTCTATCAGTCTCTTTGTCGAGTCAGGTACGTACGTATGACATCTTGTTGTGGTACAAAGGTGTAGGGAAAAGCGGAGATAGTTATACAACGTGTAACGTTAAATGCGCAAAACCTGAAAATAGTTTGATCAGAATAACGAGCAGAATTAATTGAACCACATTTTAATTTATCACACTTTTCAAAAAATCATCATTAAAAATGTTGCCGTGTCTATTTATTAATAGGTCAAGCAAGCCAATGTCAGCGCGGCGCAGCGGCCCGGTAACGACTCCTCCCTCGATAAAGCGTCGTCGCAGACGCAAGAAACGATCAGAATGGCAAGTAAAACAAAAACAACACATAAAACCTCTAACAAAAATTTAATGAATTATTTTCTCTCTGAAATAGGTCAATTGAATTAAAAATCAGTTGGGGTATCTGAGGTTTTGCGTATTTAACGTTACACGTTGTAGAACCAAACGACAGCAAAAACATCTTCAGAATAAAATCTACACTAATTCTGGAAAAAAATACAGAGTAAAAACAAAACAGAGGCACATGGGACACCTGAGGGGCCATTCTCGTAATTTTAAGAACGTTCACAGTCTGATCTAAGTCTCAATTTGTCAAAAATACCTGTAATTTCCCTACATTTTTGACAAGTATTTGACATTGATCGTCGCTGAGATGAGATTGCGACTATATTTTGAACGTTTTTAATAACGGAATTGGCCTTCAGAAGGCAGACGGCGGCGCCGCGTCAGCATCCCTTTGTGTTTAAAAAACAAATATTCCCACGTACAGACGCCAGCACATCAAGCTACTACAATCTGTCAGATTTCTTTAATAGATTTTCAACTTTAGTGCTAAAGCATAAGGCTCAAAGTTGATTGGGAAAATCTGACAGTTTCGGGTAGCTTGATGTGCTGGCGTCTGTACATCAGTCAGTTTTGTCGAGTGAGGTACATTGACGTCTTGTTGTGGTGGTACAAAAGATAAAGGAAAAGCGCATATTGATAAAGAACAGATCCCAGTTTTACACAACTTTAGACAGAAACTAGAAAAGAAAGAATAGAATCTTGGAAAATTGTCTGTCCCATGACCCAAAACGGAGATTTGGCTGCTGGGGAGTTTGTTGCGCCACTTCTTCTTCCCAGCGAAAGCACTAGGAAGTGGTGAAGGGCGGGCGTTTTGGGGGACTGTCTTTTGTAATTTTGACGTTCGAAAAGTGCTGATTCTCAGCCTAGTTTGAATAAATGACTTTTGATTTTGATTGATTTTGAGAGATCTTTATTGTCTTGGTTTGAAGTAGAGCGCTGTTAAAATAACGAAAACCGTTAGTTTTTCGAGAAGCAAGCCTTATAATAATAATAATAATCAGCCCGTACTGTTCCACTGCAGGTCAAAGGCCTCCCTTTCCTTTTTCCACTCAACTCGATTCAATATGGACCAATCCTCATATAGGCGTCCCTTCATCTTCGCCTGGGCCTTCCGCGGTGCCGCTTGACGTTTTCAGGGACCCATGCTGCGGTGATCTTAACCCACAATGCATTCGATATGCGGCACACCACACGTGTCCGGCCTAGTCTCATTTGAGCTTGGCTGCATTTTGGGTGACATTTGTGATTTGTGTCTTAAGAGCGCAGTATCCTGTTCCGTATCCGGTCGGTAAGTCGAACTCCAATGATACGCTCCATCGTTCGCTTGCAAACCTCGAGCCTGGTCCTCTGCTGAACTGTCAAAGACTAGGTTTGAGCGCCGTATGTAATTTATACTTTTTGTAATGATCTTTATGATCTCGTTAAGAAGACTAGGCTTCAGGCAGTCGCAGTCAAGACAAGTGTTCCGATGATCAGATTTTAAGGCAATAAATTTAGCTTCTTTGAAAAGTTCACGCAAACATGGCAAAGGAAAGAATCTTCGTATTGATCACGGACGTTCCCCAGTAGGTCAAAGTTGTTAGTAACTTTAACTTATTATGTAAGCGTGACGCAATCGTAAACATTGAGCTTATTTTTAGCAAGAATTTGGTAATAAGGGCAAAACAAGACCCTTTATATTTGCATACTTCCATCATCTTCCAAACGATTATTTTGATCAATGCTTTCTTCTTTTATTTTTATGCGATTTCAGCAAACCTTTACCTAAGCCCCCTTTCTTAGATAGGCATAGTTGTTTAGCTAAACGTGAAAAGCATTATTCCGAAGGGTTACACGGTTACCTACATATTATGTACGAGTACATACCAAACGATCTCTAATACACAGCAACCTTAAATCTCGCATCTGTATCACTATCTACATAATATTCCCACACCATCTACAGCGGTTTGATAATATTATTGGATATAATATTATCAAACCGCTGTCATCTTCAAACTTGTCTGCCGACCCCTAAACATAGAGCCTCAACGTCGTCAACCTCACAAGAGGGTGTCGCGTGCCTTTGTGAGGCTGAATGGAGCACCGCCCCGTGATTCACTCACGCAACTTAATTTTACTCAGTAACGTTTTATGAAAAATGGCGCTGGAAATATGGCGGCAATTTAGCCAATATGGCGCCGGAAAATTAGACGTTTAATGGTGATGTGTATGTTATGTTAAATGGAATTATTGCGGTGAATGAGGTGCGGAACTTTGGTAATTTTTGTTCATTTGATTGTTGTTTTGAATACAAAAGACAGTAAAATAGAATATTGTTGTTGTCAAAGCTTGATTGTGAGAGATCGCTGAAACCGATATAGCTGCCTTTTGTAAAGTCGGTTTTGTGTATTCTATTCATCTGCTGTTCAATAACGAGGTATTGTCTGATGGGCGAAAGGTGTATCCTTATTGGGTTCATTACTATTTATTTGTACTCATACTAAACGTACTTATTTATAAAATATGAGCTACGTAAATTGGCATCATGATGCATAGGTACCTAATCCTACTTTGAACAAAATTTTATTCTAGATGAGCAGTAAAAATAATCTCAAACAATTATTAACTAGATTTAAATGAAATAATATGTCTCAAACAAATCTCACTGAAGTTAGAAACCGCAAAACTAAATAACAAGTCTGAGACCCTTATTGAATTAGTCTTTGAAGTAGACGCTGAAACGCCTAGAAATGTTTATTCAGAATTGTATAAATGGATTCTAATCAAAGTTAACTCAAATATTTGTAATTAAGCAACCTCTGAAACAAAGCTCACTGAATTTGGGAATTCAATTTTATCAGAAAATGGCAATGAACATTAGACTCGAGAAATGTTGAAATTAATTAAAGATTTTATTACAAATCGCTCATGATTTTAATACTACCTATTAGCTCTATAAAATCGTTCAGTAATGGATAAGATGCGTAAGCCACGCTTACGAATGGAAAATCTTTTTCCAGTCGAATACCCATACAATCCATCAATAGATTGTTTTCCTATTATCGCAATTCCCACATTCCTCCCACACGAAACGCTGCAATCTTTCACAAAAATTGGAATTGAAAACTTTAAAAGCAAAGTTCTGAAAGCGTTCTTCGACATTTTGTTTAAAAAATAAGAGTTTCCTTTTACACTGTGAAAACTCGCGTTTACATAGCGGAACCCTCAAGGGTTGGTAGGTGTGACCTAAATGATGCTATAACGGGTAGTCCTTAAAGGCATTCAGTGAATCTAGGCTACCTTGAGGCTGTTTGTCTTCAGCCGCTGAAAAGTCAGGCTTTTCACTTATATGGGTTTTTCAAGCGGAGCTGTTCATTGACCAAATTCTTGACCTCTTTTACGTTAGAGACTTATATTTATGGAATTCGTCTAAGAGAAAAATGTAATGGTAAATGCCAGAAAATATGCTACTTTTTATAATAAATTCTTTAAAAGAAAAACATCGCAGAAACTTCTGAAAATAATCCATTCTTTGCTTGGACTACCTCAAACAAAATGTACGAAGAATTTTCCTTTTGTTACTAAGCCTTACCGTTTGATCAATAGTTCTTCACCTCACCTTAAGCTTCGCGTGTAAGCTTACGTGAAAACGTGTTGTTTATCTAGATAAAATGTTAGCGATTTTCATGGAGAGGTAATTAGGAGTTGTTTTTCTTTTGGAAAATTAATTTAGGGTTATTTTCTTGGGGATAGAAAGGTCAAGACTTCAGATCTTACCTCTTTAGACTTCACTCCTCTCAACTAGAATTGAGTTTTTTTTTTTTTGTTATTAATCTTAATCGGTATCTCAAACACGACATTATCTTGCCAAAGACAGTTGTATCTGTAAGTTCTGTAACTCCATACGCGGGACGGATGTAGCCAAACCGCAGGCCGCAGACCTCAGGCATTTCATCGTCAAGACATGTGCTTTGGAATCTGAAGCCTGTTCACAATCATGTTTGTTTACATAGTACACACGTGATGTTAATGTTAAGTGTTATTTAGTAAATGAGTGATTACGAGTTCTTTTTCGTGTTTTTGGAAAACATAATGGACAAAGAATTTAAACAGGTCCGCCAAACCAGGTAATGTAAAATGCCATAAAAACAAAGCCGGTGTGTATTTGGGTTCTGCGAGTGGTTGGTTGCGGTTAATGAATTGCAAATATTGAAACAGTTAAAATGGAGACTTATCGAAATCAATGCGCTTAAAAGAAAAATGTTTTGTAATGAAAACTGCCGAAAATGCCTGGAAGAGCTACTGGACCATGAAAGAGCTTAT
Organism: Eremobia ochroleuca; assembly: GCA_949629135.1. Classification (NCBI taxonomy): domain Eukaryota; kingdom Metazoa; phylum Arthropoda; class Insecta; order Lepidoptera; family Noctuidae; genus Eremobia; species Eremobia ochroleuca. The sequence continues at coordinate 3,087,637 of OX451398.1, forward strand.
GAAAGGAAATCTGCCTTTGACACTAAAGCGAAAAATTCATATGCATCCTGCCCATTCTGATCTATGGATCCTATACAACGTGTAACGTTAAATGCGCAAAACCTGAAAATTGTTTGATCAGAATAACGAGCAGAATTAATTGAACCACTTTTTAATATAGGTCACATTTTTCAAAAAATCTTCGTTAAAAACGTTGCCGTGTCTATTTATAGCAGCGGCCCGGTGACGACTCCTCCCTCGATAAAGCGTCGTCGCAGACGCAAGAAACGATCAGAATGGCTAGTAAAACTAAAACAGCACGTAAAACCTTTACAAATTTTTTAATGACTTATTTTCTCTCTGAAATAGGTCAATTGAATTAAAAATCAGCATGTTACCTCCTGAGTTATGTTATAGATCTATATTCTGTGGTCAAAGAAAGACTTCGACAGAAGTGCTGTAGTAGTTGGTCCATTTTGTTTTTCTGTGAATTTTATATAGGGTGACTGGTAATTAGTGACCGATACTTAAACACATGATTGTACTCATCATTACAAACAACTTTTACTATCGGACCAAATCCGAAATCGCGAAAAAAAATCAGCTGTTCCCTACATTTATCTATATTCTGTGGTCAAAGAAAGACTTCGACAGAAGTGCTGTAGTAGTTGGTCCATTTTGTTTTTCTGTGAATTTTATATAGGGTGACTGGTAATTAGTGACCGATACTTAAACACATGATTGTACTCATCATTACAAACAACTTTTACTATCGGACCAAATCCGAAATCGCGAAAAAAAATCAGCTGTTCCCTACATTTATGTTCGTACGAGTCGTCAAAATGTAGGGAACAGCTGATTTTTTTTTTCGTCATTTCACTTTTTGTCCCATTATAAAACTTGTTTGTTGTCATGAGTAGAATCATGTGTTTAAGTATCGGTCACTAATTACCAGTCACCCTATATATTCTGTGGTCAAAGAAAGACTTCGACAGAAGAGTGCTTTAATAGTTAGTCCAATTTGTTTTTCTGTGATTTTACATAATTTCTGCCATCCTATTGTTGTGAATAAATAAAAAGTAGGCGGCACTTAAACTTACTGTCGTGTCCTTAAAAACGGAGCAAACTTCTGAACATTGTCGTTAAAGTAGAGCTTATCTGAGAGTGCTATTAAACTATAACCTCGCGGAATAAGGAATGAGCTACTTTACAGGAGGCAGGACGTAAAAGATTGACGGAAAATGGAACACATAAATGGTTCCTGTAGGTAGAGAACCATCTTTATAATCAGATGCTGACAACCCTCCCTAACCAAGAGCTCATATGTTCCAAGCCATGCTTATCAAAGCCCGAACACGTCTGTAGACCTGAAAATATGACAACTTATAAAACTGCCTTTATAACTAACCTGTGCCTCGCCCAATCCAAGTTCAATAGCGTCAATGCTCTTCCTCACAAGCGACGCCTTTTCATGTTCATGCTCGGTGTTGGCCGCCAACCCTGCGAGCAGCTGGGCGTGTTCTGCCCTCAGAGCCTCCAGCCCTGCAGCGACGGTGCGTGCACCCGCCACCATTTCCTCCTGCGTCATCGCCGTCATCCTGCCTAGGGATTCGATCTTCTTTCTGTGGGCAAAGGAGAAGGAATATTAGATTTTGTTATGTAGGTCAATCATCTATCGAGCGAAGAGCGTCTTACACCCAAGACAACAGAGTTCATAATTATTGCATTGTTAGCTTTAATTGTTTACCTTGTTTTAAACAGTTCGAAAATTCGTTTATTTGCAGTGTTTTTAAGAATAAATTAAAACTGAAGGAAAGCTCCTTCTAATGATAGCGAAATAAAAAATGTTTGCCTACTATAATATGTCTATCCCATTTCAAGGTAGAAAATAAAGATCTAAAATATCAAAACTTAATCCCGACAAAAGTTATTACAACATGACGCGTTTTATGCCAACATCAACATCACAGAAAAACTCAAACTCATCTCGAACGCATTTATTTGTAGTCGTTTGTTCTCAATTCAGTAGAATAGTCATTCATTATGATTGGCGAAGTTACTCAATACTCATATCAACCTCTATAGGCATTACTGTTGAACAATGACATATGATTACGTGAAATGGTTATGCAGATGAAGACTAATGTCTCAATGAGATGACTGATTCAATCAGTGCGGTAACGTTGACCTTATTCATTTGCTGGTGACATTTCGAAGTCTAATGACACTTGACAATGTGCTTTGAGAGAAGGTTGATGTTTGCCCAGATCTACACTTTTCCTCTCCTCTCCGCTCCAACTGACGAACAGCATAATGCCAAAGACAATAGTAATATTAATGATGTATCCCGAGTCACGACACAACACGACACAGTAATGTATCTGTGGCTTCATTATTAATAAGGAAATTATGAATGAATAATTATTAATTAAAATTTTCTTATTATTTTTTTTTTTTAATAATACATAACGCATACTGGGCTTGCAAATATGTCGTACAGATTGAGAAGCTGTTTTTATACAAAATCGGGCAAAGTTAGTTTTGCGTTTTCAAAATATTCAGCATGAACTAAAAAGTTAAAATGTCTGGGACTTTATTGTAGTCACTGAAGGCTGTTCTTGCCCCTAGTCTTTTCAAGGATCTACATCGTAGATCACAATTAGTCACCATCACAATTCTTAATAACTCAATATTCTTGCTGCATGCCATGCTTTAACCTAGGCATTCCTGCACCAATCCAATTACGTTGCGTCGTGGTAATGGTGCCATTTTCATTAACATGCGAACGATGCTTTTGTTCAGTCATGTTATAGGAGGATAGGTAGATATGCAGTTCAATTTCAAACAAACCGTTGTTTGACCTAAAAATCGATTTTCAATACCCCTATTGTTTGGCGCAGATAATACTAGAAAGTTTTTTTTAGCAAGACAATACGAAACGTGGGTTTAGTAACCAAATATTATAACATAAGAATCTGCCTATACAGTTTTCACTATTTGGTAATTATGTTTCCCTCTTTGTGAGAGGGAGTGCGCCGTATAGGGTGTAATAAAACCCATCACATAGCAGTTATGTAAGCATTTTGTACAAGAAAATAAGAAACATTGAGCAAAAATCATAGCTGGGACATTACATTTTATTTTTGGTGTGAAAAATCGGTGTTTCCGGCATCGCCTAATGTAACGCACGCAAAACATTGTGCTTATGGTCCATGCAACGGTACAGGAGTAGAGTGGTGAGAGTGGGGTTATGCAATTGTTTTCCTTAAAAAAATGGAACAATATCTTCGTAACCAAAAACTTCCCAGGGCCCCAATTCTGCATTATACCCCGCGAAATCTTACCACGTGCAAACCACTCAATCAGACCTGTGGTAAATGCTCACATCAATTCATCAACTAAAAAAGAGCTGATAATCTTCAAACGGCTGAACCGATTTTCTTGAATCATAGCTAAGATCTCGATCAAGTTACCTTTTAAACAAAAAAAATATATAATCGTTTCAGCCATTTGGGAGCTACAATGGCGCAGACAGACACACAGATACAGACGTTAAACTTATAACACCCCTCTGTTTTTGTCGTGGGTTAAAAACAAAGTTGCTATGTAACGATTTTGTACAGGATAAATACTGCTAAAGTATATATATTTATACATATTATACATCTAAGTCGCTTTTCGTGTCTGCCTGAGTGACCGAGTCGTTCCTCCACGGATTTTAATGCGGCTTACAAAAAACCATATGGAAGTTTTTTTGTCCTTTAATACATTAAACTTACAACGAATAATTAATGTCAATGTTTTGTCAAGTTGTAAAACCTGTGCGAAGCAGGGGCGGATTCTTAATACTTAATCTATTAGTATTTTAAAATAGAAAACTTTAATTTCTTGTCTAAAGATTTAGAGATTCTAGAAGTAAATAGAAAGGCTGTGGTACATATTTTATCGATCGCTTGCGAGCAGCCTAAGTTTGACAGCCAAACACGAAACCTAGTGATAGATGTGGGGCACGATTTGAGGCTTAATATAGAAGCTAGCAATTTATATCGTCTCGCCTCACCGTGTGCTTTTGGGTTGAAGTTTTGATGACTAAGTTAGCAATTATCCAAAATTCGCTACCTACATTATTCGTCTTTATAAAATGCATACCATTACACAACGTGTTCGCAGATATACCATATTTGCACTTCAAAAGCAATCGCTTATCGCTGCCATAGAAGTCAAACTGCTTAATTTCTCTATTAAACGCATATACGTGTAGGTAGCATTCAAAGATTTAAGAAAACTTTAAATTAACATTCACACATTACCCCAATTATCACAAAATGGCCGACACAAAAGCATTTAACCGCCCTAATTACATCATAATTAAAATACTTTAGCATTTTGACCCTTCACTCTGCAACCGCCAACACTTTCGAGCCACCAGGGCATCATAACCGGCAAGTAACCGTCACTATCGTAACGGAAGCGTCACATTACCGCGCCCACTTGCGACACGGCTGCCAAACGCATTGGGCACGCAGCGTGGATGTGACGACACAGGGGTGGGCCACTACAATACGTGAGAAGCAGAACAATTGGCCAGGAACCGGAATTTGGAACGATATTCGTGAATGGGATGACGGCAATTGAAGTCAACGGGCCAAAACAGATCGATGTCCGGGATTCGGGATGTTTCAAATGCATATTGGCAAGCTAGCTTTGTCCAGAATACGTGGAAAAGTAACAATGGTATTTTCCAATTGGGTGCCAAGTTTCTGGTGAACAATACTGTCTGATGAATGTGAAAACAGCAATTGAAATCAACGGGTCCAAACAGATCGAAGTCCGACGACTCATAATGCAAATGCATGACAGTTAGAGGCCGACCGCTTAACTGAGACGTTGCCTGAGGTAGCTGCGCAGTGCCGGAGGGGTGATAGTTGTCACAAGTTGACGAATCACAGAGCTCTCGCATCACGTCACCACACCCTTCCCTCACCGCACTGCTACCTCAGGCAACGTCGCAGTTAAGCGGTCGGCCCATAGCAAGTTTTATTTGAATCGCATAAAAGAGTAACAAAGCTATTTCCCAACTGAGTTGGAAGTTAGAAGCTAGGTTCCGTTGAACGATATTGTCTGCTGAGGGGGATTGTAAACAATTGAAGCGAACGAGTCAAAGCAGATCGATACACGAAACTCGCTTGTTTGAAAATGCATGAACATGGGAAGCAAGCGGGATCGTAACAAAAAGACAATGGTATTCCTCGCCTCACAGGGAAAACGCATGAATTTTTATGAAGAAACCGAAGAGTAAAACGAATTTGGTAGTAACGACACAATTTCACACTTCATCGGTGATGTAAACCAATGAAAATTACGTAGCAATCTTCCTACACGAGTTGTAAGATTTAGTTGAGGAAAAAAGAGGTTACGTTTACAACTTTGGACGTAGCCCGTAGGCGATGAATTTACAAATCAACTTACTACCTATGTATACATACATACGTAACCATTTCTAGCACACTGCTCTATTCCGAGATATTCAAAGTATCGATAATGTTTCTTTTTCCCGAGATTGAAAACACTGAGTGACATTTGAAGGCCCATTTTCCGCAACGGCGGAGACGAGACGGTTACGTCACGAAATATACTTTTAATAGAGCACGGAAAGATAGCAGCAATATATTATACAACGTGTAACGTTAAATGCGCAAAACCTCAGACACCCCAACTGATTTTTAATTGAATTGACATATTTCAGAGAGAAAATAAGTCATTAAAAAAATTGTAAAGGTTTTATGTGCTGTTTTAGTTTTAGTGGCCATTCTGATCGTTTCTTGTGTCTGCGACGACGCTTTATCGAGGCAGGAGTCGTCACCGAGCCGCTGCGCCGCGCTGACATTGGGTTGCTTGACCTATTAACCCGTGAGAAGGCGCGCTATGAGCAATTTGCTCACACAAAAATCTAATTCAAAAATTTTTTGTCTTTCCCATGCCACACCAATTCAAGCACTTAAGTACCTTCCTAAATATTCACCCCCTCTCCCCTGACGCAATTCTCGATCCGCTCAGTGGCGTTGCGACCGCGCAGCAAGGCGTTTGTGGAGGCCATGTACCAACGTGCGGCAATTTGCTCATCACGCGCCCAGCAATTACTTTGCACCGAACATGTAAAATACATGTTTTCAGTGTGTTTCGAGAGGCACATTAGTGTAGATTTAATGGATGAATAACACTTTTTAGTTTTTGTTATGGAACAGTTTTTATTGTGATTTTTATGAAACGTGCCAAAAAAATTAATTAATACTAGGTTGTTTTGTTATTTGCGTTAGAAGTTGCTATTATGTTCAATAGTTTTGATTAAAATACTTGTTTTCTTACTTACTAAACCTTGTGTTATTTATTTAAATACATTATAAGCCAATAAATATAGAAACACTAAAAATATAAACATTTTATGATAGTGTGAGCAATTTGCTCGCACGCGCCTACTCGTGTAAGAAAATTAGGCGCGCCTTCTCACGGGTTAATAAATAGACACGGCAACGTTTATAATGAAGATTTTTTGAAAAATGTGACCTATATTAAAAAGTGGTTCATTTAATTCTGCTCGTTATTCTGATCAAACTATTTTCAGGTTTTACGCATTTAAGGTTACACGTTGTATATACCGTTAGATAAAAAAATTGTCGATGAAGGAATACCTACATATATTTTTTGGCAGCCTTAAGGATTTTAACGCAGCCATATTTTTAATAGAACACAAGAAGATGGGAGCTTTTTATAGCCAGTTAGGTAAAATAACGTCAGGGAACATGTGAAATGCAGCCCAAATTCTTTGGTACAGTACAGCCTTAAGTTTAACACAGGCACGTAGAGACCATAAAGTTTCCTTATTCTACATGAGCCGCCATTTTAGCTGGGAGTGGCGCAACGGGTTCAAAATACGGCATAAAGTTTAGTCTGCCATCAATAGACAGTATGGTTTAACCAGGATTTCAGCAAGGGTTATAGTCGAAACTAGGACGATTTTCATGTCGTTCAATTTGGAGAGTAGGGAGGCCTTTGCCCTGCAGTGGGACATCACGGGTTTTTAATAATAACTAGCATCCGCCCCAACTCCGTTTGCGTAGAATTCGGAATCCCCGCCGTTTAAAAATATGTTGCTTAAATAATGTGGTTAATGTAATAAGTTAAGTTTATTTATATATGTATAGAAAGATAGATTAGGTAGGCTTAATACATTTGTGTCTGTGAAACCATGGAAATACACATACAAAATTTCAACCCAATCGGTCAAGCCGTTTAGTAGTTGACATACCGACAGCAGCGCCACCTACCGGGTCCAATTGTATTTTTAAAATAATCCATGAAACCATCGAAATACCCATATAAAATTTTAACCCAATCGGTTCAGCCGTTTAGAAGTTATGTGAAAAAGATAATTACGGAAGGATAATTCATACTACCATTTGTCCCATTACCCGTTTTCCCGTAGGAATGAAGCATTTTCCCGCGGTTAAAAGCAGCCTATGTTCATCAGGTATAATGTCGGCTTCTAATGGTAAAACAATTTTTCAAATCGGTCCAGTAGTTTCGGAGCCTATTCAATACAAACAAATAATCAAATCTTTCCTCTTTATAATATTAGTGTAGATAATAAAAACCAATTTGGAGAACTTACTCTTTGTCTATTGAGATAATTATTATGGAAGAGATTTCCATGTTTTCAGAAATCGTCAATTTTCCGATTTTGTTGGAGACTTATATGTACTCTTTGTTGTTGACTCTTTTTTGTTGAAACAAAAAAGGGGAGAGGCTATGAAGCTTATACTGGCGTCTATACAGGGTGAAATTGAAAACATGCGACAAATAGAAATGGGAGATTGTACTCATCATTATGAATAACTTTTACCATGGGACCAAACCTGAAATTGAAAAAAAAAATCAGCTGTTCCCTACATTTTGACGAGTTATGCGAACATAAATGTAGGGAACAGCTGATTTTATTTTTCGCGATTTCAGGTTTTATCTCACAATGATGAGTACAATCTCTCATTTCGATTTGTCGCATGTTTTCAATTTCAACCTGTATAGAATTTATTACGTAACTTAATTACGGATACTTTGCTCCAACATTGTTATTCAAGAACCCTTAGCCCCTTAGCCCTCTTCAGAAATGAAATCGTTTCAAAAGTTACACAACGAACTTGCCAGTTATTTTCAAACAATACAGGCGGAAAACAAAACAGTTACTGAGAAGTTGAAATAAGGCTTCGCCGAAACCCTGACTTATTCCTACTTTTGGTTTCACTGTTCACAACAAACAATTAGGAAAGGAAAATTTTAATCTCATAAATGAGGCTCAGTCAGATTTCTGTGGTTACGTAAATTAAAGAAATAAGCCTCTGGAAGGCGATTAGCGGCTTAATTTAATAAGGGAAATATGTCCTCTTTTGTTGGTACAGACGCCTACACATCAAACTACTACAATCTGTCAAATTTCTTTCATAGATTTTTCAACTTTATCGCTCAAGTATAAGGTTCAAAGTTGATTGGGAAAATTTGACAGTATCGGGTAGCTCGGTGTGCTGGCGTCTGTACTTTGATTTTGAGCTATAATAAAAGAACATTTATTGGAGCTATTTTGTTTAAAGGCTCCCGCAGACAGGCGGGACCCGACTCTAGTAGAACATTTTCTAAGAAAACTTCACAGAAACTGTTTTACTAGAGTATGTCGCGCTGTCGCATCGCGCCTGTCTGCGGGAGAATTAACGCATTGATTTTTAACGTCGAAAAAGAAAAGTTTTCTACACATAACATAACTTCACGCCTGTAATACCCGAAGGGTACCTATAGTACACCCATATTTCGTCAGTTATGCTTGAGTTCCATTTCTTAGGGGGCGACTCCATTGCCATTGCTAATGAAAACCCAATAACACCCTGATCCCTCGTACCGTACATGAACGAGAAGTTCGCTCGAGACACTTGTTTGCAACTACTTTTTTACGCTGACCGCTGCATCGATGAGTTTACACCTACAATAGACAGTTTGGCTCAAGTGACATTATGTTTCTCAGTAAGGCTATATTTAGAAAAAAAAATATTACTATTTTAAGTGATCAGAACCCTAACAATTAAGTAATGTTTACTTTTATTCTGTTTATTTTTATATCGTTGTTTCTAACAACTAGTAGATCTGCCGTGCGATTCTGTAACCATCTCACCGTGAAAACTTGGGTGAAGTGAGTCGTCAATAGTGTCAATCCCTAGCATCAGCATGACTCACAGCTCACTCTAAGCTCACTTCACCTTAGATATCACGGTGAGATTTTTCCAGAATACTACTACTTTTAAGTTCTAACCTATGTTTACTTATTATTATACTGGTGTTTGTTGTCCCTAAATAAATAAATAAACACTGTCCGACCTGGGAATCGAACTCAGAACCTAATGCTGAGCAGTAGCGCTTGCGACAACTAGACCAACGCGGCAGTCAAAAAGCGTTTCACCAAGTTCTAAAGTATCCTGGGTATTCTTTGTGTATAAGTGTGTAAAGCTCAACCATGCGAGAAGGATTTGTGAAAGGCGATTAACTGAAAGGATTTATTGCGTAAATGTGTCGGAAGTTTAGTGTATTGGAAAAAAGGGGACGCATTGACGGACACGCTATATCACTGATGTCCTTCAAAGCCGTCAGCCGCGTCATCAGCAGGAAAACTGAGGATACGCCTGTCTCATGTGAAAATGGTTTTACATCTAGGTTTTCTGACATCGGTTTTTTACTTCTTTAGACGAAACTGCCGGAAAAAGTAGATCAGGCGTACACAACTAAAAAAAATTGATTTAGAGGGTTTTTTTTTTGGAATTAGTGTTTTACATCTTAGATGAAACTGACAGGAAAGAGTAGATGAAAAAGTTAAGTAAAAACTAAAAACTATAGAAATGGAGAACTTAGTTTTGTGACCAAGGGAAGCAATAATAGTTGTGAGTCATTTCAAAATCTCGAAACCGAAATTCACGTGTCCCGTAAAGTTAATCTTCTACTAAGGATACTGAACAACCTTGTGCTAATACCTATGGAATCAACATAGTGCGTGCCTGCTTAGAATCTGCAATAAGTCGACGTAGACAGACACTATGTCTATATTTGAAACAAAAATATTTATCGACTCTGCTATTAAAATTCGCATACATAACCTCACGATTTGCACGTCAATGTATGAACACGTCCCCATAATCCGGGTGTGAGATCAGAATTAGGTTTCTGGCACTTCCTCTGCTGGTTTTAGGGTTCCTAACACGTGCGATAATTTTGTTTAGTGTATCGATCCGTTATAACTTTTTGGCTGTGCGTGATCTGGGTTTAATTTTGTATGGCTGTTAGGGCGAAGTTATCTAACGAAACTAAACGCGATCAACACATCTAAGTCGCTTTCCAGAGCTTTAAGTGTCATGATTGTTACGGAATATAGACATTGACAGCTCTTGAAAACTGTTTAGGGCCGATTCCTATAATTTACGCACCGTTATTGGTTAAAATTAACCCTCTTATACCTTTACCAATAATGAAGCAAAAACCTTAGCTTTGTATAGTAGACCCCCCCCCCCCCATATAGAAGTAACTAGGCTTACAAATCTATTTATATGCCCAGTTTTGAAATAAAAAAGCTACCATTGGTAAGCAAAACGATTCTTTTTTGTTTATAGCAAGCGAGCATTAGATGCGCTGAGGAGATGATGGTCAGATGATGAGTTTCATTGCTGATATTTGCCCTTAGTCAGATACTACTTTTAATTCTATAGATACTAATGTTTTACTATACCTTCAGGTAATGTTTCATAACAGTAGCAATAAATAAACTGAATGAAAATGCATTAGTAATAAAAATGACAATTCATCAACAGTGTAAACATTTCCCGTAAACACTGTTCCTCACAAAATTAACAATTCATTTAATCCGTAGTGTTTACATTTTGTCTACAGCTTTCGCGCGAATTGATTTCCCTGTAAACGAAGCTGTAAAGTTTTACCTGCCCGTTTATTTCACGTACGATGCAATTTGTATAAGACCACTGCGGAAAACAGGTCACCGTAAAAAGGTAAGTTAAGTGCAGCTGCAGTATATTCTTTATAAAAATAATGTATATTTTAGCGCATATATTTTATATTATTAGTTTCAAAATCAAAATATTATTTCACTTAAACTTATACGGGCACTTATGAAACGTCAGAAGCTATTTGCACGATTTCAATTGTTCGTTTCCTATGGAGAAAAGCCGGAAAGAAAGTCCATGGTTACTCTTTTAAAAGCAGGGTTTGCAAATTTACAGGTGTTCCATTTGAAGGCAAGTGGCCGGCTATAGACATGGACAATATCAGAAGTATCACAGGTGCCGTAATATTTCATGTGTCTGCAAGTACACAGGCACCTCATACCCTAAAAAATGGAACATGGAACCGCTGCTAGGCGACAAAAATATACAGCGTGTAACGGAAAGGGGGTATCAACCCTGAAGGAGGTGAATGTGCTCATGAAACTCAACAACTTTCCCCAAAGAACATAGGTCGAAATGTGAAAAAAAAATTTGGCCCTCCCATAGTAAATCAATCAGCTGGTAGTCAGTTTTGTAGGGGTTGGCCAAATTTTTTTTTCATATTTCGTCCTATGTTCTTTGGGGAAAGTTGTTGAGTTTCATGAGCACATTCACCTCCTTCAGGGTTGATACCCCCCTTCCGTTACACGCTGTATATAATAGGTACACATTTTCAGAAATTACGCTCTTTTACATCCAAAAAGGCCAAAAATGAAACGTAAAGAACCCGCCCCCCGAATTTTAGTCACGAAAAGAGGTTACATCATGCTCTCATAATTAGAATTCTAGTCAGTTTTCCATTGGCCGAACTTTGGAAACGACGTCTGCTTCAAAGCTGCCAACAAATTGGTTTAAGGACGAGCACGTCTTAATGGCAAATGGGTCAGCGTCACCAAGTATCGCCTGCTACTTGTTTAAGCTGCTTATGCTAAATTTCATAATAATGGGTTGGTAAATATCAAGAGGCATTTAGACTTACGCTTATTTGATTCCCCGGTCGGGCAGTGTTATTGGATTTTACCTTTAAGACTTTCTCAGTAGCAGCCCGGAGTCTGGATTTGTGCCCGGTTGATGGCATTAGGCAAGCCCCCTATTACATGGGACTTGAACATAACTGATGAAATGTGTGTGCAGGTACAGACGCCAGCACATCAAGCTACTACAATCTGTCAGATTTCTTTAATAGATTTTCAACTTTATCGCTAAAGCATAAGGTTTAAAGTTGATTGGGAAAATCTGACAGTTTCGGGTAGTTTGATGTGCTGGCGTCTGTAATATACATAGATACACGTCTGCCTAACCCTCGCGTATTACACGTGTGATGTTATGTTAGACTCATTTGATTTCGAAAAACAATTTTATCTCAGTAGGTCTGGGACACTGGCCTCCTCTCTGTGGTAGGGAGTGGGCCGTAATCTACCACGCGGGTCCAGTGCGGGTTGGTAGATGTCACATGTCTTCGAATTTTTGGTTGTAGGACATGCCGGTTTCCTCACGATGTTTAGTAGGAAACCACCTACTCAGTGTTATCCTGATTCCAAAAACTCATTAGGCTGAAGTTAATTGGAACAACAATGTCTAGACGAACATTTTCTATCCTAACATTGTTTTAGAAATGGAAACGAATTACGAAACTTAATTGTTTCTCCACAAAGTAAATAACAGCAACTAAGTTATTCATTTCTCTTTAATAAATATTATATTTCTGTATATTGGTTAAAAAAAAAACACGTTTACACGACAAAATTGAATTATATAAGGTTTTTTTTAGACTAGATAAGTTTGGTGGTTCCTAACTGATAAGTCTGAGAAGAAAGAACGAGACAAACTCATTCCCATGACGTGAACAATAGTTATTGAAGCGCAACAATTTTAATTTCCGTCAAATATTTATAGATTGCGTCTGAACATTGAATCACAACAAAACGTTGCAAGTTGTCGCAAAAAGCAGTCATGCAGAAAATAATGTGACTGCGCCGAAAACAGTAGAATGCAGTAATAAATCTTCACAGTCTGGGAGCCAACGGTACAACCAACACCCCGCTTTGTGTAGCCTTCTAATATTGTGTAGACTGGAAAAATACTCCAGAAGAGAAATTCAGGAATTTTGTAATACGTTTATTCGGTAACATTTTCTGTACATACGAAAATTTTCTTTACGAGGCAGAAAACAAATGAAATGTCTGAAACATCACATTGTTCAAAGAATTTATATTAAAAAGTTGGTACAGTTACGTATCGCCGCCACAATAGTTATAATTAATTATTTGTTGACTCATGCATGAGGACTAACAAAGTTCTAACAATTAATTTTCACTGGTCCTTTTCTGGAGTTTAACCAAAATCATCTTCGGTTAGCAGTCGCGTCGTAGACTGTGACCACTTGGGCGGAAAAAATAAACAATGGATGTTTTTCTTTTACACCCGTTCCAACCCGAACCCAAGGGGCGACAATTTGGGAAATGTGCGCAATTTACGGGAAGCAGAGGTGTGCGATTGGACACGCAAAATAAGGGGAAAAGGGGTTTATATGTACATACTTTTACATACTCAAGTCAACAAGGTACATTCACAAGACATGAAAGGACTAAAATGGTGAAAACACGTACAAAGTAATCATGGATTTTATAGCTTTTACTAAAGTAGAAAACCAAAGAATTAATCGTAATCCAAGACCAACGCATTTAACTCTATTAATTCAGATACAATATAAAACCATGGCGACACTATGAATAGTTTTATCATGTTACGTTTGTTAACTGAGTCAACAGGGGTCGCATTGGTTGTTTGTACACTACACATAGTGCTACCCACACTGTATCAATTTCATTCCTCGTACCAGAACATAGAAAAACAAGACACGATGGATTGAATACGATACGAGACATCGTTATAATTTTAGAGGCTTGATAACTGGAAGTAACTGAAGAAGGTGGAAGAAGATGACGAATAGGAGGTTCAAATGTTGAATAATCAGCCTATAATGTTCCCACTGCTGGGACACGTGCCTCCTCTCGGTGAGGAGTGGGCCGTAATCCACCACGCGAGCCCAGTGCGGGTTGATAGATAACTTGACAAGATATTAAATATCACCATTATTAAACAAGAATTTAACATAGAAACAGGCAAAAAGTCGAAAGGACATGTAGACAATGAGCTATGAATGGGTAACAATGGCGCAATGCGGAAAAACTATTACAACTTACAACGTAAACGAGCACATGCTATGCACCGCGGAAACATAGGTAAGGCTTCGGAAACAACAAGCGGAAACAACGATTCCGATCATGAACGACAAACAATTATAGAGATATCCGATACGAATGGAAAACGGAGGAATGATGACTAAGCTGCGGCTTCTTGGTGAATTTTAGGAGGAATTAGAGAAAGCCTCGCCGGAAACTCCACATTTATTAGATAAAAAGTTGTGTATATTACGGTAAGACTGAGGGAACTGCTGCATTTCTGCCTCTTTGCGTTGTGTTTCATCATATAACCCTAATTGGATGACTAGAAATAGCAGTGCTTACACACACTAATTGCCAACACTTAACATTGCGTTTTTTAATTCCCAGTACACTTGTCACGTATTCATATATAACGAGGAGTGCACGTTTTTCACGAAAGAGAGCACTTTTATTTGTACATAATCACTGTACACAAAGCTCGATTAAATGGTTAACCCCTATTACTACATACTTTCCATTCATAAAGTCCATGTTTACAGTTGGGATTGTCTAAATATAAATTTAGTTTAGTAAAACATTGGGGCCGATTCTCTTGTTCACAAACTAAATTTACGTTCAGTGCATCTTTTTCTTTCTATTTATTAAGAAAAGGACAGAATATAAATATTAGTTCAGTCCTGTCAAATTAGTCAGCGCCTGACGTAAATTGACTTATTTTTAGTAGCCAATTTTTTAATCACGTCTAAACTTATCTATGGAGTATCTTAATTTGACAGGACTAAACGAATATTTATCTTCTGTCAATTTCTTAATTAAATAGAAATAAAAAGATACACTGAACTTAAATTTAGTTTAGTTTGTGAACATTGGAATCGGCGCCATTGTTATCTAGCCGTATCTAAGTGGTTCAACCTTAACAGACTGACATGTTGACCGGTTGCGTAAATACGTCATATGCCTAATACATGGTTGTAAATTGAATATGGAAACATGGAAATTGTATTCTTACACACAGACTAATAATATGTTAGAATATTGTTATATTACCATACAAGCGCAATGTATTATTTCCAATCTCAACATCAACTTTGAAGCAGATGGTATAGAAGATGCAGATTACTTCAGACTTCCAGACGCGAGTAACTTTTGCTCTCGACAGAAACAACAAGAAATTAAATTATTTTTAGCCTTGAACTTCCCTTACTTATACCGTCGTACATTGTTCTTGACATTTCAATCTTATTAAGGCTAAAGTAAGAATAAACTCGTGACTAATACCAAAGGGCCAAATTAAAGCAAATGCCTGCAAAGTTCCTTCACCAATAAATTACAAGGATAATATTGTCATCCAAGTATACCTACCCTCATTCCATTAACACCATCGTCAAACTTTATCTTTATACCCTCCATTTATCGGTTAAGTCTGGCAGTTTCAGTATTGTCGGCTTCGTGTGGAGACGTGTCTAGAAATGCAAAATTATTGCCGTGTATTAGATTGCTAGCGTTACACAGGGTTCGCTTTTTATTCATACAAGTCTATTCCGCTCAGGTCTATCCCCTGAGATAATATTCCCGTCTTCTATTTCACACATTTTATTTTGTCTAGTTCTTGTGTTATTTTCTTTGTCGGATTTGGGAAATTTTAATGTATAATTTTCACTTAACTTCTTATTCTTACGTTATTTGATGTTTCCTTGTTTACTTTGTAAAATTAACACAAAAAATCCAGTTAAGGACAATGTCACTGAACTGATTGAGAATAAAACAGATATATGTATAGATAATAAGCAGAGAACTGCACTATTGACTACAATATATCTTTATAGATTGGTCCATTAAACATGATCATATCTTGGAGATACTAAAGAAGAAATAAATCAATAAACACAAACTCAAGTTATTGATAAATCAGTTAGAGTAAACATGTGTACATTGAGGAAGGCCATACATATCACACTTGACAAACATGGTCAAATGTAACTATATCACATACAAGGAAACAACCATTTAGCGATGTAATTTTATACTTATATAGTTTATTACCACTTCATTTTTATACATTTCGTTCTTACCTTAGGTTATCACTGTATTTGAGAATGTGGGTTCACCTGTTATGGCAACTGTATAAGTCCATGACTGTTATCTACTGTTATTTGATATATTATTTTGAATACAGAAGCTGTTGGTGTACCTTTATAAATAAATAAATAAAAATAAAATACTTTAGGCCAGCGCAGATGATTCATGTTATCATGTACACTTTTACGGCAAGCAAAACAATAGGCCATGGGAAACAGTTGCTACGTCAAGGTTATTAAAAAAAACTTGAAAATGCATGGGAAACATGTCTGAACTCAGGAGCACTTAGACATATTAAAGAGGAGGGAGTGTTCATAATTATACAGTCCTTTCAAGTTTCGCAAATTGATCCCTGGGGCTAAGAAGGGTAGAAATATAAAGAGAGCTGTAGGCGTCGAGAACAATAACATGTAACAGCCCGTAGACGTATTTGCTAAACGTGGGCCAGCAACAGACTGTAATGATCTTGTTGATAGGCTTAAGACCTCTATCGATAAGAATACAACTAAATACGCAGATAATGTTTACTCAGAACCACCAATATTAAAATTACATTTTCTCTAACTACAGGAACAGTAGATAATACTTTTTATTCAAAAATACAACAACCGTTTGAACTTTCCCAAATTAATTCTTCAAGCGTTCATGAATTAATTTGGAAACTTTGTATTTCAACCCTAGATTTAAATATAACACACCTGAAGGCAGCCAAACGTATAATAATAAACATGAGACGGCTGTATCAACAGAAAACCGAATTACATACCACGTGTAAGCCACCATAAATATGTGTATAACTCATTGGATTCCAGACCTTTAGGCGAAGGGGAAAGAGGGTAACCTTGCCAAATTCATATTACCCCTCCAGAGGGCCGGGTGAAGGCAACGTGGGGCGCATAAAATGCTCGTTGCCATGACAACCAAGGGCGACAACCCTCCGAGCCTGCGAGGCACGCAATGTTTGCACGGAAAATTAGGAAATTTCGTAAGACATGAGCTAGGTTAAGTGAGGCTTTGGGGTGATTTAGATACTTCTGCTTTTGTTGATGTTTTGACAGATATTTCCGGGCAAGGTGTGGCACGGGAGGACACATTAGGAATTTTAGGAATAGGAAATTAATAATAATAATAATAATTTAATAATAAATAATAAAAAAATAAAGAATATAAAAAAATAATAAAAGAAGAAATAAGAAAAGAAGAAGAAAGAAGAAGAATAATTGAAGTATATAATCGCATTAATAATAATAATAATAATAATAAACATTTATTTCAGAAACAAGTTCCATAGTTTGTTAGTACCAGTATAAAATGCCTTATGTCTAGTGTTAGTAAATAAACTAAACTAACGGGTATATAAATTTTAAACTAAGTACACCCACTAGAGACTTTCCCATCCCAAATGAATGGGGAATGAGGGTGAAAATGAATATAGAAGAAAATATATGCACATACTTAAATATGTAGTTGAAACTGTATAAATAAATAACACAAGTGATGGATCAGAGATAAAAATCACTTGAACCATGCAGTATATCAGCTACGCAATCTATTGACCGAACTAATCCTGTCGACAAAGCCATAGTAAATAATTACATAACGATATTTATAGAAGAAAAACATGTTATGGTTAGTGAAAACAATCCAGAGGATCATGATTCATGAATTTAATTAGTTGATTGTTATGAAAGTAATTAATTAACCTCTAATATGGGACTATTTCGGTGCGCCGCTGTTGATTGAAGTTCGGCAAACATTGACGGCTGAGTGGAATGCAAACGACAAAATTTAATTTGTACAAAGAGATTGTTTATGTAGTGAAAATTAATATCAACATTAAAGCTTAAAGTTGGTTAGTGATAGTTATTGGATGAGCTAATAGGCTTCTTTCTTGTCCGTCATGCAAAACCACCTGCAACTTTCAGGATTTGAACGAGGCGGACGATAGAGCTGTCTACCACACTAACAATGGCAATGCCTTATATATTGACAATTCAACAACATTAATTTCGCTATTGACGTTGTCGAGCAGGTGAATTTTTCATACATATCAAAGCAACGGATTAGGATTTTCCCTCAAAATCGTTCGGATTGTGATAGAAAGTGGGTTACGCAATTGGGGTGCAGGCAGAAAGATACAATTTTAGTAGGTCATTGACACGAAAAAAAGAAGAAGCAGCATAAAGACCGTAATATTAGTCAGGAAAATCTTAATGATGATATATCCATTGCTGGTCCAGTAAAGTACACATAGAAACTTGCTAATGCACATAGTTTATTACGTCTGCCAGCTAAGAAAGGGCTAGCTCTAACTCCCGTGGGCCTCGTAAACGGTGACTAAGAGGAGGTAGACGCGTCTCGAATTGCTACCGAAGCTAAAGGACAATCACAGTTCGTAAAACCAGAAAATAGCCTAACATTTGTCGAAGAAACTGTTATTAAATGCAAATAAACCTGCCACCTAAACCTATTAACAAAACGGGACTTATCAACGTATGAAATACTTCCTTATTCACATGTCTGGAAGTTCTTCGCCTCGCAATCACGAATTAAAACTTTATTCCCTCCATTTTACGGAAAGATATACGCGAAATAATAAAAAAAATCGCGCAAGTACTTACGAATTTTGAACTCGCGAGACGCAGTAAATTCTGCAAGACTTGTAGAAAATGTCGTAAAACCGCGGTTCATACAGGGTGGGACTTGTAAGACTTACAAGGAGGTTTTGGAGAGGTGCCAGGCGTTAAATGTTGTAATAATATGCCTTTTCAACGCATAAATTATATGCCAAGTTTGTACGATATTTTATTTGTTTTTGTCTGGAAACGTACGGTTTTCGTTTCAGTTTTCCGGATAGATCAAAAAATTACTGTAATCTTTCATTCGTATGTCATATTATATTATCCTTATCGTATCGTTATTGATATGTCGCGTGAACCTTCCAGTCTGGCGTTAGTCAGCGTTGAATTGAATAGTCAATTATTTCTAAGAACTGGCGATAGTCACTCGCAGAATCTCTGATTGTCCTTTGCAGTGTATGAGAATAGACAATTTTCTCACTAAATTATTCACTTGACGTCAAGGTATAGTATTTCAATTCCACTTTCGTTTACTATGTTGGTATCGAGAGTGAAGTTCATGCTCACCCCTGTTTTTTCTTATATTCAGTTGAATGAGCAACATCGACAGTGCAACAGCATGAAATTCAAAGCCGACGCACAGGACCAAACAATGGCTTTGAAAGGACCAAAACCACAAACGAACGATTAATGACTGAGAAAACAAAGTCTCCACGTGCACTTAATGCAATTACAGCGACCACACAAAGGGCTAGCCCAGGCCAATCGATGCGTCTAGACATCGACCAGGCGCCAGTGACGTCGCCAGGGCAGCATTAAAAATTTCTGCACATACGGATATAACGTTCAGTTTTATGTCAACCGGGTTGTACAGACCGCGGCTGAATAAGTAACGTAGAAGCGACAGTTTGGACGCAAATTGTAAAATGTGAGCTTAGGATGAAACACGGTTGAGAATGTTGCCATTTCATTTGAAATATAGCCTTTTGAGATTACTAGCAAGTTTTAAAATGTACTTTTAACCAAAGTCTATTTAAGAATAGTGCACAATGTAACAATGATTATTTCTTCGGATATCATGCTGAATCATCGCGCGGAACATCGAGCGTTTGATTCTCTATAATTTTCTACCATAAAAGCATGGATATTGCATTATTATCAGACAAGACAATTAATATAAAATGGGGTGAGCTATTATAATATGTATAATTTAAACATACTAGTTTTGTGTACATTGGTTACAAGGGTTTGTTAAAATAAAACTAAATATGTTTGATGAAACGAAAACAGTTAAGAGAGACATTTCATAATTTTTGTCAAACAAGGTAAAACAACACAACAGCACATACAACAACAATACAATATACAATAGCAGAGGGTAAAATATTTTATAACACATTAGCTCGTAAAAGGTCTCTTACTGCACCAATTTCAATATCGTAATGTATCTCATTACGTACTAGTGCGTAATTGTAATGTAAAGCGCACGGTTTATCAAGATGCTC
Source organism: Eremobia ochroleuca (assembly GCA_949629135.1). Taxonomy (NCBI): domain Eukaryota; kingdom Metazoa; phylum Arthropoda; class Insecta; order Lepidoptera; family Noctuidae; genus Eremobia; species Eremobia ochroleuca. The sequence continues at coordinate 3,108,051 of OX451398.1, forward strand.
CGTCTAAAATGAACGGTACTTTTTTAAATCTTAGCAAAGAGTTTTTATGTCAGAAAAGTGGTCAACATTTTATGAAGAAAATTAACTTTGGGAGATAAAATATAATAAATAAACATTTAATTCTTTAATTTCTTTATTTTTTCTCATTTCTCCTACTTTCACTCAAGAGAGTGAGAGAGAGGCTGGTGAAATTACAACTAATAATACGAGTAATAGCTTGACAACATTAAAAATGCCAACTGGCAACGAAATAATTAATATTACAAATTGTTCGAATTTTAATAACTGTTTTAAGAAGTAATTAAAGATTTATTCGTTTAAGAAAGTCCGAGTTTTATTTATTTCCTCACAAATGTGTTATAAAACGTCGTATGACATACGTGCGGTTTGATAATTACAGCCTCTGCTTTCTTATAGCCCTCACCTACGGCTCGGGCTAGCAATATCGCCTCAGCTGTAATTTTCAACTTACCGCACTTATATCATAATGTACTATTAGACTTGAGTTTGTAATTAGTTCAAAAGCATGATATATTACTTTCCCCTGAACAATTATCACTGAAGCAAAACTTGAAAGTGAAATACGCGTAGGAGGCAACACGGCTGAAGTAATCCTAAAAGTTCAATTCGAGGGTAGAACGGTGACATTGAGCCCGGATGAGCTCGAGCCTCATTGAAAAGGTCAAGGACGAGCGACCTTCGTTGAAGAACGGCCGAAAAATGAGTTTGCCAATGAACCTATAGGAGGTAATGAGAAAATATTTGCGGAAATCAAACATGGAGATTGTGGATACGAGGATATTCGAAGTTTGTTTAAACGTACGGACGTTAAGCTAACTTTAACGTCTTGCTTGTCGCACAAGGTTTAAAAGTCGTCCTGGTTACAGCAAGATCGACTTGAAGCCTAACTTGTTAAGTAAATCTAACAAGGAACAAGTTGGCTTGGCAGTTCTTGCAAACTAACTGTCGTGACGGCTGTAATATCCTTCAGTGACTGATATAAGTTTGTTCTGAAGTTGAGCGTATACCTTATCCATACTCCTATTCAGTATTTTCCATTTCAGCTTACATTAAAATATGTAGATTTAGTAAAAATGCCTTCAAAAAGAAAAATATTTTAGTAACAAAAATCTAGAATTATAAGTAGTCCTTTGTGGAGTCTACTTCTTTGTTCAGGATTTATTTTGTCTTTGTTCAGGATTTTATTTGTCTGGATTGCTAACAATATTTTACGACGACGTAGGATGGAATGTAGTTCGGCTAATGAATACGGCCTAAGCTCTGTGCAAAACAAATTGTTTAGATTTTCGGGGTTTATTCAAATACATATATTAATAGTGAAAATATTCTATGGGCACACTTTTGAATTCATGTTTCCAAGCTGTTTCCATGTGCTTGTATAAAATATGTTAGCAATACGTTTAGAAAATGCTTGTTTTGCCAAGAATACGCACTAATTACGCTAGAAAGAGTATTATATTACATATGAAGGAGCACAACTATTTAATAATCTACCCATATACAACGTGTAACGTTAAATGCGCAAAACCTCAGACACCCCAACTGATGTTTAATTCAATTGACCTATTTCAGAGAAAAACGGTCATTAAAAAAATTGTAAAGGTTTTATGTGCTGTTTTAGTATTACTGGCCATTCTGATCGTTTCTTGCGTCTGCGACGACGCTTTACCGAGGGAGGAGTCGTCACCGGGCCGCTGCGCCGCGCTGACATTGGCTTGCTTGATCTATTAATAAATAGACACGGCAACGTTTTTAATGAAGATTTTTTGAAAAATGTGACCTATATTAAAAAGTGGTTCAATTAATTCTGCTCGTTATTCTGATCAAACTATTTTCAGGTTTTGCGCATTTAACGTTACACGTTGTATATAAAAGTGTTAGCTCTCTCAGCAGTTTTAAATCTCGGCTATACAAACACATAATTGAAAACTGCCTTGATTAACATCCTCCAATGTAATTCAATGGTTGAGAATTGAACTGCTGAATGAGTATAGAATAATTTTATATAATATAATATATACACTAAAATAAGTTTACTGAATGGTTCTTGTCTGTTCCCGTGTAAGTAGCTTTTTTTGTCTTTTATGAGAATAAATTATTTAAACCTAAACCTATATGCCCTAGACAGAGTCCGGATCGCCCTTAAAGAATAAAAATTATTCTAGAGGTACTGGAAAATTTCTCAACCCGGAAATAAAAACCATATTAAAAGAAGTCGAGACGGAAACTACCGAAGTTCACAAGGTAGTTATTTAAAAATAATTTGATGATATTCATGAAAACGAATGCAGATATAGATGCCGAGGTAGTATAATCAGGTCAGTCTAGTGCCCATAAAATATTAATTCAAGTCAAGAACAGTTTACATCCAAAACTAACGATGGTAATAACGCAAGTCATAACAGGGTCCTATAAATCTGCTAATCGCAAATTGTTCGTGCCGCGAGATTCATGTAGCTTTCACAGTGATTAATTAACTAGTGGTCGTTGAAAATGTACCGGCATGACTGATGATGCTTCCGATTTATTGATGGAGACATTTAATGGTGCTAATGAAGATTTATAATTGAGTGAAGAACCTTGTTACACTGTGCTGATATTCAACAGGAATGCTAAAGTCAACTTTATTGTTCGTGAAGTTGTTATGCAAGCAATCATTGATTTTATTAGGGTTATTACTGAGAAAAGATTCAGCTATTACAGCATGACCCAAGATTAGATTTACTCCGAATAAAGACAATTTTATTCCGCATCACATTTTGACCTAATTCTATCATCGATGAACTGTTTACACGGCAGATCTCCAGGGAGAAGTATGTCATTTACGAGATTAATATAAACGTGGTGAATTAAACAGTTTAAAGCAAGTGGAAATTTAATTAACTATTTGAATGCATCTCATTTAAGTTAATTTTCAAATGCAACCAGTTGATGTAATTGTTATATAAATTCCGTAGATCAATGGGATACAAAGTTGATAGCAAAACTAATAATCTAGATAAGTGTCTTGAAATTATAGATTTTTAAATTGATCCTCAAGAACACAAAGAAAAAATACTTAGACTGTAAAACATTACTTTGAAAACGCATAAGGCAAAACAAAACGACACATTTTTACTTAAAGGTTGACCAGAAGCAGCATAACCGGTCCCACAAGTTCTGATAACGATGGTACTCCAATAGAAAACTTACCGCGTTTAAAATATACTCCAGTGAAGAAAGTTGGATTAGATGTAGGAGGACGAAGTTAGTTTATCTATTGAGAGGCTAGGCGAAATTGGTTTATTATCGACGAAATAACGTCTAACGGGAATTGGTTCTAGCTCTACTGAAGGCACGAAATAAAGTGAACACAAATAAATCAGATAAGTGGTGCTGACAGACCACCAAAAGTAGCAACATCCAATTGTATGTATATAAATTATATGGACAGATTTGATGTTTTGTTTTAACTTTCTTTTCACTACATAGTATAAAACAAAGTCGCTTCCCTGTCTGTCTGTCCCTATATATGCTTAGATCTTTAAAACTACGCAACGGATTTTGATGCGGTTTCTTTTAATAGATAGAGTGATTCAAGAGGAAGGTTTATATGTATAATACATGCATAATATAGTAGAGAAACACTGATAATTTTAGAGGTTTCTAATGTGATGTCGTAAATAAACACATTTTTTGCGCTTACATTGTAAACGCTGGCTGAACCCGTCGAGATAGATCAAAATAATGTACTACAGTATTGTACACCTTAAAAAGGTCTACAAAAAAGTCCGCGATGGTGTATGTCTATCTCTTAGGGATAACCCGCAATAACCACTTTTATCCTATACTTTTTACGAAAAAAATTATCAGTGTTTCTCCATTGCACCCGTGCGAAGCCGGGGCGGGTCGCTAGTACATAATAAGCCTATAATGTTCCCACTGCTAGGATACAGGTTTCCTCTTTCTGTGAGAGGGGGTGGGCCATAATCCAGCACGCGGGCCCATTACGGCTTGGTGGATGTCACATGTCTTCGAATTTTAGGTTCTAGGACATGCCGGTTTTCTCACGATGTTTTCCTTCACCGTTTTGAGAGCAGTGGTGATTAAATAATTTACACAAAGTGCCTGCTGGGGTTCGAACCCACGACCTACAACTCGTAAGTCGGGCCTTTGTCACTGGTCTCACAACTTTCCTTTAAAATATATAATTCAGGACGATCCACAAATTAAACGATCTTTTTCTGTTCAGGTATTATACTACTTGATAGATATATCTATTAAGTATGATTATATGTAGTTCGACATTGTGATTCGTGCTACATGCATAATTCAGAATATTATTCACAAGAACGCAAAGGGGCAAAAGAAGTCATACTCACATTCTGTAGGCGTTCAGAGTCTTCGACATTATACAACAGTTGATGTTGAACTAACAAATGCAATCCATTCCACTGCACTAACAAAAAGAAACCATTATCACACTGTAGTACTTGCACTCGATAAACGTTTAGAAAAATAAGCGGCTATGCTTCATATAATACTGTCCACTAAAAGGGTATAAACGATACAACATACAATGGTCTTGGTCACGACATGTTTACTGACGACCTTGGAAGGACTAAAACGCGAATCACGCTATACATATAATAAATTCGATGTTGGAATAAACATGAACGTAAAACTTGTTAGTAAGAATTTGAGGTTATATGAAACTAATGGTAATAGTACGAATTTCGGTTTAGTTAAGCCTGTAGTTAGGTTAAAATTCACGGAGACAAATACAATGATTTCTGAGATAGGGAGTTAAACAGAAGGAAATTGTGCACTCTTTTTTAATACGGTGGCAGATACATTTCTTTACATCTACGGTGCTGATAGACGTGCGGATGACACTGTTCATGTTACGTTCATCCTTAGTAAAGCTCGGTAAAGATACAAAAAAACGAACGTTTCAATATCAGAAAAGATTTAAATATTGAAGTGTTTAAAACAAATCTGCAAGATAATAGGACATGGATATGAAAAAGTAATGATAAGGGCAAGTATGTACTCTTAATCTAACTATTATACACTTTGTTTAAATTAAAAGAGAAAACCAAACAACAATGCACTGCCATAGGTAAAAATAATAAATAAAACTCTCAAAGAGCGTAGCAGTAAATCAAGTACAGGTAAATAATGAGCAAGAGTTGATGAACTGATGAAGCTAAGCTAAACAATTATCGTATTTATAACGTAAACGCTTTGGAATCACTCCGTATGACGAAGCACGGAACCCATTTACAAAATTATACTATCTATCTGGGCTCAGGTCATCCACGTGTGTTTTTGGCACACACGGTACGAGAAAAATAAATATGTTGCCAATTATTGCACAATGGATAACAGAGACATAGCTATACGTTTGTCTAGTGCTGAAGTGAGATCGATATACAAACTGAAATATGAAAATAGACCGACTCCTACGCAACCCGGCGGGTCGGTGTGTGTGTCGTTGATCCCTTCAGAAGTCGTGCCGTTTCCTTTGTTTGTTTTCGTATTGCTATCAGCGTCGTCTGATGCTTCGATAATAAGAATAACAAGAATATTTGTACTTTTGCCAAGGACATCATTATCTACGACTGTTTAGACATTAAGATCTTTGAGTTTTGTAATTATAAACGGATCAAGATCAAAAACTAATTATTGTAGATCGTTGAGTACGCTGGACTTTTGTTTTGATCCGACAAAGTCGTAAAAATGATAAATCTGATAAGATTATTTTGGAACGTTTAGAGAACACAGACGTCATCAAAAAATCTCAAGGTATGATTACGCAGTTTCCTGGCAGGAGCAAATCTATGAGTAAAAGTTCGTCAAAACGACGCAATGCGCAAATGCTCTTTGAATATTCAATAAATATTGTATAACTCAAGATTGTGTTATTACTTTGTTAAAAAAATTGAATGGACACTCCATTTAACTTTTTAACAATTAATAGAAGGTAATTTAGTTGAAAGCTTCCTCGGCTCATAATTTTCCATTAAAAATCAAATCGAGGTAAAATTCTAACGGAACTTACGAATGTTTAATTATAAGTTTACCTGAGTTTAGCAAAAGTCACGAAAAATATTAAAGAACTACCCTAGAATATATTGCTAAAAGTACCCAAATACCAAAATGATAACACCAAAATTTAAGTTTCCCACTCAACATTTTCAAAGCTCTGGAGAGCAAAATATTTAAACCTTGCGTGTATTTTGCAGCTAAAATATTAATAAAGCTTATAACGAATACTTTGTCCTACATAATACGAAAGGGAAGGCAAAATGATATACATAAGAAAGTTGAGTAACATTACACTGAAGCAGAGCGTTATGAGGTTCTTTTGGCAAGAAGGACACAGTCTGTAGAGCCAAACGACTTTCGGATGGGCAGAATGAAAACACAGCTTGTCCTGGTTTAAATATTGATCGTCAAGAAGAAAGGACTTGGTCTACATATTACGTAGATAGGAGAAAAAGAATGGAAAGGTCCCATTTTCCCTTTGGATTGAATTGAAAAGTAAGAACACACTTGGACCAATGTTTAACCAAAAATTTGACCAAATTAAAATAATTTCATTCAACCATTGTTTTACATATTTTATGTCCAGTAATGCTATTCTGAAAAATGTCACAGTGAAAACTTAGGTGCAGTGAGCATAAAGTGAGCTGTGAATAGTGTCAACCCAGGTGGAATGATAGGTCGCTTCCAGCTCACTTCACCAAAACGTTCAGTGTGAGATTTTTACAGAATAGCACTACACCCATTGACAAGATTTTTCTGTAGGTTACGTGGTACAAAAATTACGAAATATTACGATCGTAGAGAAACCTAGATGTCTGATCATTATTTCGAGCACAAAATCATGAAGGTATCTTTTAAACTGAACGTTTAATCAACGCTTGGTTAAGTGTAGCGAAGCACTATTTGCACATCTAACAAGCATTGCATAGCTACCGGCGTTCTGCCGACGATTCCGGTAACGCAAGTCTTCCCTCCTTAACCGTAATAAGTCTAACTTGTTAATAAATCAATTATATCAGAAACTACATGATGTTTTCACAGTTAGGATTCCACTAATTAACTAAATTGTGTGGGTTGAATTTTCTTGAAGAGCAAGATGCAAAGAGAAAGAGAAGATGCAAGTCTTCGATATATGTAGACGTGTTCTTGAATCTAATTGGATATCTATCCTGGGAGTGATGGTTGATAAGAGATTCTACTTCAGTCTTCCGATAACAATGAATTTATTTTATTGGTCTACTAGAAAATTACAAACAAAAGTAAAATATTTGAGAAATAACAGTCAAATTGTTTTCTGGGGTGCGGTAATTCCATCACCTGGAGCACTCTCCACTACCTTTTAATTTAGACCTATCTCATCTATGAGCAGAATCTGAAGTGTTTGTCTATTTTTATCAGTATGAAAAACCATATGTTTGTATCCCTGCCCGGCTTAACATTACTCACTACACGTAAGGAGCTTACCGAAGCCATGTACAGAAAATCCAATGCAATTGCAAGTACTGCAACAAAGTTAGATACTCTAGCTCTCTTTGAGAACATTAAACTCTTTGTACTTCACGAAACCCAGCTACGGTATCTTAGCAGTCCTACGTAACTGAACATAGAGCTCCTTGGCAGTTTTATCAAGAGTGCTCAGTGAAATCCCTGAGGGAAATCTCAAGGAATATAAAGAGCCTTTGAAAAGGTGGCGGAAAAAGAATCGCTTTGACGGTATGAATTCAAATGGAGAGTCGATATCACTCCGTGAATCAGTAATGAAGTTATTGTATGATAAGTTCGAATTATTACATATTTATTTTCGAATTATTACATAGGCATGTTCGAATTATTAGCCGGGGTTATAGCCGGTTACTTTTAAAAGAAGTTTCCAACTTTGAAGTCCGTCTATAATAATGACTAATCTCTGAAAGAGACTATTGTTCAGTAGAGGATTTAGCGATCCTTCAAGATCTAACGCACGGTGTGGGGACATCTGTTCAAGTCTGCAATCATATCTAAAATAGTCACTTGTTTAAATGGGTCAGTGGTAGCCTAGCCGCGAATCATCTGAACTCGGCAATACGTACAGAGTTCCCGACAGACGTTATCGCCACAAATGAACGTCACCAATTTGTCCAACAACGATAAAATGGACAGCCGCAAATAATATTTTTGCCGTTGCTTTGTCGTTCATAGTCAGAATATTAATCTTTAGACAATAGAACTTTCTAATGAGAGGTTTTACAACTCGGTTTTCGATATCTACGATGACATTAAGATGAAGAGTGGACATTACGCTGAAGAGTGGACATTATATGAGAGCATTAAAGAGTATGGACATTAATAAATCTTCTAACAGCAAGTTAGAAAACGTATCTAACGATATTCAACTAATTGATGAATACGATGGAGTCGGTTTTTAATTTAGATTAGATGCTTCTGACGTTGGACTGAACTTGGTTAACCACTAGTGCAGTAATAAAACGTCCACGATAAACTCACTGTATATGTTCAAAGATATTTGTGGTGCATTTATAGATATCAAAATATTTTGTTACTAAGTCATATTGCTTACTGATAAACCTGTTGATTTTAATTAAAGAAAGTATGATATAGTAAAAGGCGTCTAAGAAAGTGTCATAATTAAGATCGCATATAAAGATGAAGACAATCGAACGGTTGATTGGAATTTTAATTACATTGCGGAGAAAACTGATTTTCATTCGCGATTAAAATAAGTGGCTGACATTATATTTATTGAGTCATATATATTGTATCTTAAATTATTAATGTGTCAGCATTTTTACTATACGTGTTCAGATATAATTTAAGAATTTAAAATATTCCAATAAATTGTCGAATGCAGCGATGAAAACGTTACGTACTGCGAGCACGTAATGAATAAACATACTAGACCTAGTTAGTAAACATGCGATTTCAAATTTTTATACAAATTCAATATCTGAATGACCGATAAGCGTAAATAACCGCTATGTAATAGGAAAAAAGGGGTAAAAGTATTCGATGAAAGCAGTCGGAATTCCTGGCGCATTCATAATAATCCTTCCAAGGTGTTGAATAAACATAAAAACACTGACACTGATAATTACGATAGAAAACTGAGGACGGTTCTGTTGGACGCGTGAATGTTTTTGAAAAGTGCTTTATAATAATGTCGGCACGGTGTTGAGCGTCGCGACGTCCGTTCGCGTCGGTCGCTCGTTGCGTACTAAACTAAATCGACTGAGGCCGAGTGTAGTGTGGCGCACGCAGCTGGGCGCCTCGATTAGCATTATCGAGTCGATAGATGTAGAAAAATAAAGACAAGTGGATAACTCTATAAATGAACTGTAAAAGTAATAAACGCGACTATTATCACACCAGTTGTGGTGACGCGGTAATGTAGTTACTACGCTGAGTACATACTCATGATACAATCCTGATAATACCTGTTCTTTAACAGAACTCAATTACTCATTAGACATAAATGGCTTCCTAACTTGTATACATTTGATTACTTCATGATTACGATAAAGCTTTTGAATATTTTTAAGGCCCTCGTGAGGTCAGTAATAAACTAACAGGGGGGGGGGGCTTATTATTACTCCCCTTATTACCAGAGATATTTTTCTTTACAAGACCTAATCAATCAGTCTGTTGCAGAACAAAAGTCTAATGAACTCTATCCTAACGTTCTTCTAATCCCACAATCAAAATCGAATAAAAGCGAAGTAAAAAAAAAAAAACTCGTTTTTCGAGCGATTGCACCGCCCTAAAGTTTAGCAATCGCGTTAGCTAGCTGGGTTTGCCACCCCTACCCTACCCACGCCCCCCTCACTACTACCGCACTTTGTGCAAGCTACGTGTATGCACTGACGCACACAAAAGGAATAAGCAGGGTTGCCATGTTTGTTGAATGGACTGATAAACATTTAGGGAAGCTCCTAATAAGGGTGATGGCACTTTGGAGATTTTTATCGTGTTATTTATTACTGTTATTTGGAAATTGTTTTAATTTTAACAATGGGTAACGGTGTATGACCATGTCAATTATTGCCTATATTTGAATTTTAAGGTATTTTTGGCTTTTAATAACATTAAGTAACATAACGCATCATATGCACGAAGAAAGCGTCTAATAAGATAAACGTAAAGTTGCTACCGCTACTGGCTACTCTACACACTTCGCAACAAAACTGATGTTATAATTTTCTATCCCTAATTAAAACATCAGTAGCAATGGCTTTCATTTTCACAGGTGAATAACATTTATTGCGTTATTTACGTTGTTGACCATGCAAGTTTTTCTAACATATGAAGCAATGGATTATCAATATCCTTCAAAATTATTCAGATTGAGATTGATAGTGTGTTATACAACAAGGGTGCCGAACCTAAGCAGTAATGCTTGCGAAGGTGGAGGCAGAACGCGTGAGGGAAAGGCAATCTTTGCGCCCTCACGCCCCTAGTCGCCGCAGGAGATACCTGTGCGTCGGGAGTCAAGAGTCTGACTCCCGACCACCGTGGGCGCGGGCTTGCGGACGGCGAGCAATGGGCAGCTCGCTGTCCGGGAAGGACCAGGCCCGAGTCGACGGCGCGTGGTGTTCCACGCGCGCCTCAAAGAGATGTCAGCAGTAACTGACGGGGTCCGCTGGGGCCGATGCTTGCCAGGGTCGTGGGTTGTTCGAAAGAGTTACCGTGGCCCTTGGCACAGGCAACTGAAGGAACACGGGTGTGTTTTAGTCAGTAAGTCTGACACGCCTCCCGCTCCGCCCGGAGCGGTAGAAGTTATTTTATAACTTTCCACCCAAAAAAAAGGGGGCCGAACCTATTATCCCAAACAATTACCACATCAATTCCCACTAAAGCTGAGCTCACTTAATAAGAAGCATGAAGACAAGGGCCAGATGCGAGACCTTCAAATGAAAAGTTACATAAGCCTGCAAGGTCAGGCGAATCAATACGCAGACGCCAAATTGTCTGGCAAGTAAACAGTTAAACGCATTGCTAAGAATTAAGATAAGAACAATGAATTCCGTTCTTCAGCTTATCTTGCGGGAATGGTGGATAAATTGGGGAATTAAAACAGGAGAGCTAAAACAGTTTTTTTTTTTGTTGTGCGTGAAGCCAAGGTACATACATTTGTCGCCAGAGTTTTCGGAAAAAGCTGATATAAAATGGGGAACAGATGCTCAAGGTTGATTTAATTAACAATTAATGCTCCTGGCTTAAGGCACTAGCACTTAGATCCTGTAACCGAGAGCAACAAGAGCCGAAACGAATCGAGCGCACTTTAAAGTTAAACCACGTTGTATGTGGATTTAACTAAAGCTTTTAACAAGGTTAAGCTCACCACCTAATGAGGAACTTCGTGACCCATTTCCTTGGACTACCACTTACTTTCAATGAAATTGCAACGGTTTTGAAACTCAATCAAAGTCAGATTATTAGAATTAATAACGCCGGGCGAATTACGCCGATAATTATTAGGAGTTTAATCAGCAGTGGCTAACTGGCTATAGGATTGGTCTCATAGCAGTATGTTAACCTGTTTTTGCGTGCTTCCCTAACAGCCAGAACTTTTCAGTTTGTTTCAATAATAAGGACAGCGATAAGGAATAATTAAAATGACGATATTACGTTTCAAGTACCGTTAAAAAATATTGTTGAAAACACAATTGTACAGGAAACAATTCACTAAGGTGAGATGGTAAGCCCACTTATTGGTAAAACACGGGTTAAAAATTATTTCAGGGTTTATTTGACTAAGCAAAGGCAGGATGGTCACCCTGTGTGGTTGGCTTGCGTTCATATACTGTCGGCTGTTGGATATTATACCTCCACCAATTTCTACGTAAACTCCACCACTTGTTTTGTTATTCTTTTACCTAATAAAGCTTCGTATGCTACTGTATGAATGTTGGGTTGGTTTGAGACACTATGTATACCATTATTTATTGGATGTTTCAGCTTTATAGATATCGATATATCACAAGTGTTATTTATTCTATCTATGAGAATTTATTGAATGAAAACATAGTACACATTATTGCACGATGAAATGATAGAATAACGATACCTAATAATAAGATTGTTAGTAGTAATTCCAAATAGCGGTTACCTGTTGTCTTAACCTATGTATAATACAGTGACTGTTTCTTCGTATTACCATTTTAAAAACTTTAGGTCCCGACATCTGTCCTTGGGGAACACCTTTTAAAAGTTCAGTAAGGATATACCAAATATGCAATGCTCAGCAAAGAATCCTCTTACTTCTTAGCATAGCAAGTAAGAACCGTTCATTCATACATCCACAGTAGACTGACCATGTAGAGCACAAAATAAACATAAAATTACAACGAAGAAAGTGTATAATATGGTAATTAGTTAAACGTTAATTTCGTCTGCCAAGCTAGATTTATTTCGGCAGGAATTCACAATATGGCGAGTAAACGAGAACACAGCCAAAACATAATTAATACTTAGCGTGACTTACAAGCAACGAAAATATTGTTCTGAATATTAACGAAAGGAAATTAGACCTATAACCCTTGTATCCGGTATTTGCAAATACTTAGCAAGAAAACTCGTAGCTGGCTCGGCAACAATTTGTTTAAAATGAATTTGCTGTTTCTCTTTTTAGGTCACGAATTTAAGGTCTTACGCCAAACCCTGGGATACGATTTCATACCTTTTGTAATGTATTTTCAGAGAAAAGCGGCTTATTGCGCGAAGAAGAATAGCATTTTCTTTGTTCTTGTGAAGACGTATGTTTTACTTCAACTTGCGTGTGCTAATAAATGTAACAATAGAACCAATTTAAAGTTTAGCAAAGACTCAGCCAATCAACATTAACCTCATCGCACACCTTCAACAACGCCCAATCTCAATTAAAGCCGCAATTTAAAATTACATACTAAACAAACAACAAACAAAGGAACGATACAATTTTAATTAAAATCAAACAGTTGATTAAATTCCCACGTTACGGGCCGAAGAACTTTCACAGTGACGTAATACAAGAGAAGTTAGAACCTACTTATATAATAAACACTAAGGGAGTGAAGGTAACGTTTCCTTTGTATGAAAGACTAGCCGTATCAGCAAAGTCGTGCAGTTAATTAAATAAGACGACTTTTATTACGTTAGTTTGCCCTGAATGGAAGCTAGAGCTCTTTGAATTCGAGTCTTTTCTTCTACTCATCCGAGTACAAGTGTATTGGCCGATTCACTATCTGGTTATTAAGCATGTTTTCTATCGTCATTTATCTAATCTACATGAAGATATTCATTTTCAACATGGGCATCTTTCAAAAGATTTTTATAAGTATAGTAATGTCAACAGTACTTAAGGTAATAAATACCCAAATAAATAGTTTTTGTATGAAATAACTGAAAAATTTCAAAATTATTTCTGGAATAAAGTTATCAGATGATTGAAAAATCAGCTCTAAGACTTTTAGCTTTCAAACAACGTAATATTAAAAAAAAAAAAATTTTTGGTTGCTATTATAGCTGCTAGCAACTATATTTAAATACGCCACACTTCTTGTTATCTACTTGTAAAGCATTGCAATACAAGTGTTATTACTTCTAAAATAAGACTAATCAAATTTTAATCTATTTTTATAGTTTTTTCTTGGCAGTCAGAGAACGAAAGAAAAACATTCATTGAGCAAAATATTTACCATGTGAAAGTTGTAAGAGCTAATTGAGAAGTATTGCGTGCTATTTAGTGTTTATTAACAACTAAATACTAGGCTGACTATAGTATATTTTGGTTCTAGATGTGCTTTTTTGATATTAACGAAGTCATCTGATGCAATATTCTTTGTGAAGTTTGCTATTATCAGAAAAAAATCATCTTATAAATCATTCCTATTGTCTAGCCATTAAACATAAGACATTGCCAGAGAAAAAGAAAGTAAAAAAAAAGACCTGTGCGACGCCAAAAAAGTAATGAGAAGTAAGGTGTTCCTGGGAACTAATGTTGAATGCATTAGGATGGGATACATGTTCCGATTCATAATATTGTTAAATATTATTCTTCAACACTTATTGTATCATTACACATCAATGATTCCTTATTATGGTTGCAACGTAGCACAATACATTGACGTCGCTAAAAGAAAATAATGTATCAAGCTGACGGTTATTCGGATTTCGGAATGTGACAAAGTAATGCATGTACGAATACTTTCAATAAACTTCGTCGACTCCGAGTGACTCACTCAATCGTTTTATACACAGCAACACTGTTTGAATTTCAATAGGTTTCTTATTATATTTTAAAGAAGTCATTCACTCTTTGACTGATAAAAAAGTAGAAACTGCTTCCCTGAACAATTTTTATCTAACCTATTTTTGGTGACTTTATATCGTTCGTATATAGGCGATTATATCTACTGTGAAAAGGTTGAATGCCGACGAGATATCTGACGAAAGTATATTTTGGGCATTATTAGGAGGCCGACATTAATACTGCCACAAATAAAAGCGGTCCATCAAAATATGAACCAATGAATACTTTCATATTTCGCAGACGAAATGCCAAAGACTTACAAATTCAAACGCATAAATATTTGAAAAACATGAATTTATTGTTTCTGATATAACATAATCACTACATAGTATAAAACAAAGTCGCTTCCCGCTGTCTGTCCCTATGTATGCTTAAATCTTTAAAACTGCGCAACGGATTTTGATGCGGTTTTTTTATTAGATAGAGTAATTCAAGAGAAAGGTTTATATGTATAATACATGTATAATATAGTAGAGAAACACTGATCATTTTAGAGGTTTCTAATGGGATGTCGTAAATAAACACATTTTTTTGCGCTTACATTGCAAACGCTGGCTTAACCCTACGAGATAGATCAAAATAATGTACTACAGTATTGTAAACCTTAAAAAGGTCTACAAAAAAGTCCGCGATGACATATGTCTATCTCTTAGGGATAACCCACAATAACCATTTTTTATCCTATACTTTTTAAGAGAAATAATGGCTCTAAAATTATCAGTGTTTCTCTACTATATTATGCATGTGCCATATGCATATAAACCTTCCTCTTGAATCACTCTATCTATTAAAAAAAACCGCATCATAATCCGTTGCTTATTTTTAAAGTTCTAAGCATACATAGAGACAGACAGACAGCGGGAAGCGACTTTGTTTTATACTATGTAGTGATAGTGATCGGCATTGCACCTGTGCGAAGCCGGGGCGGGTCGCTAGTCAAGTATAAAAGAAAATTTAAAATTTAGTATTAAACAACAGTAATCAGATGTCGATTCCAGAATCTGAATTCCCCGAAGACACAGACAGTATGTTCACTAGAAATAATCTCAACAAAGAAATTCCTTTCTCTCCGAACAATACACTAATGTTAAGCCAATAATTTACAGTAGATAGACATCCATTATATTGTAATAGCTGGCCTGGCTACGAAGGCAAGTGGACTTTTTGCTCAAAACCATTAGCGTTTAGCGTTCCCTTGCCAATTACAAATGGCGTGTTTTGATTCTAAGAAGTAATAATGACATTGATTATATTATTCAAAGATGAAGATTTAAGTGCATATTATTACAAATAACGATTAAGGTGGAACTAATAAATACCACAAGAGAAAGGTGTATTTGAAGGTTTCTGATTTCCCAGTCGTATGGAATCTTCAATGCTAGATATCCTCGTCATCAAATAGTTAAAGTTTTTTTTTTGTTGCTGAACGGGCGCGCATCGACGAAACAGCAGGGCGCTTGACGCCGGACTCCGGTGGGAGGGTGGTCGAAAAACCAGGCGGGCCTTACCACCGCAACGGAAGAAGTGGCCAGTCAAATAAGGTGTTGGGTGTGACTCCAGGATGCGCCGAGCGCTCGGTTCAGTTGAGTAACTAAGTAAAGTATAAGCAAAGACACTGCACAAAAAAGAAACAATATTAGAAGATGACAATGATAATACAGGGTGGCAGGGGCATCAACAGACAACCTGTTGTGATTCTGAAAAAATCAGATGTTCCATATATTTTGGCCGCTTAGGTGTTACACTTTTGTAAGAAACAGCTATTTTTTTAGGGTTCCGTACCTCAAAATGAAAAACGGAACCCTTATACCCTGGTCACTTCGTTGTCCGTCTGTATAGACCTTTTTTTCAGGAACGCGTGGAGTTATCAAGTTGAAATTAATATCAAATACTCAGGGCTGCAATCCCTTGAAGCAGTGAAAAAATTAAACTTCTAAGTCAACGCAATCAAAAGATACGGGCGTTTATCTTTGACCGAATTCTAAAAGGTTGGTTAATCTACTTCTATCAAACTATTTTAGTAATTTACTTTTACTGTGAAACGTTTTTTCAATCATGTAATGCTGCCGGTCGTTCGTCATAGAACGAATCGATCGGAACCTTGCCGCTGAACTATTGAATATCTTTATGTTAACATACATTTTGTTCTGATATAACTTTTGAGGTGGTTGGAATGCAACATTTTACACTGTACAAGTGTGCATATCACAGGTTGTTAGACCAGTAAGTTCGTAGTGTGGTCCTGAGCTAAAAATAGAACAACCTATCTCTTCCAGTGGTCGTTACAAGCTTGCTACGACACCCACATATTAAGTGACTAATGCCGCCGCAGGCCACCACAGGCAACGTCTTATAGCTAATTCAGCTTCAGACGTCCTGTATTCAACAAAGATCAAAAGTAAAACGTTTTTTACAATAAAATCACCTTAAACTTCAAGCAAAAGCTTAGTGAATACATAAAACATCATTAAAAACCAATTACCTTAATAATCTTGGCCGACATTTCAGAACCTAAGATCTCCGATACAAAGTGCAGCTAACGTAAATGCAGGGCAAAAACTGATAATATCGGCAAATTGAGGCTGCACTTGTACTCGCTGATTGCCAGCTGCTACAGCACTAACTACTCACAGGAAACTAGTGCTGGGCGAAATGAGATCAGCAGATCGAAGCAATCAGAGCTTAAGATTCCGAGGACTTGCCAATTAAGGAGCTTCGTTTAAGGAAATAGAAATTCAATGAGCGTTTGACCTATTTTGCTGAGACTTCGAACATTGCAATTAACTTTGCTGCAGCTCCATAAACAACTTTACATAACAGAAGCTTATAACAGGACCAAATTATGAATTCACGCTTCACGTACATGTTTACTTCAATTTTATAAAAACACGAGCGAAAATTATGCATTTCACTGGACTGAAACATGCTACATCACTACAAATAAACTTGTTTCCTTGCAGTGGTCATAAAGTGAACGTTTATGAGGCTTTAATTTGTGCTGGTACGCGTTTATTAGATATTAAATCGCGTAAAGAGGAAAACTAAATGACTGTGTGACTGATTGTGTAAATTTTTCTTCTGCTTTTATTATTTGCTTTTCAAAGATGACCTTTAGAAGTTCAAGATATTATAAAGGTCTCACAGTTAAAAACGATGAAAGAAAAATGTCGCTTACACAAACAATAGAACTCAGAATCGCTTGCATCACGCGATAAGACTTCATAACAATAAAGCATTTACGTGGTATAATATTTAATAACAGTGTTCTTTAATTAACGGGCATTAAAGTGACTTAACTAGCTACAATTCAACTTCCATGTCGTGAAAACGGAAATTAATTGTCGTTAAAAATGTTACTTTAGCTTTCAAGCGTCGCATCATGTGAAACGAATTCTGGGCGATTACTCGTGTTGTACGTGTAGGGTCATCATCAACGACAATCAGATAATCTAGATCTTTCACTAAATGGTCGAAAGAATCGAGGAATAAAGACGATTATTTTATCTAGTAACAATTTGGCAAATCATGCTAAGGTTCTAAATAGTGATACCCATGCCTAGGCAATAAGGCTTTCGTGTATTAATAGATAAAAGTTTCAAAATCGACGAATACTCATGAAGGAATGGTGACGTAATTTTTCCAGAAAAAGCCAAACTACTAATCCAAGCCTTTTATACACTTTGACAGGCTGAAAGGAGACACATAACTAAATGAATACTAAGATTACTTTACAACAAGCCATATAAGCCGTGAAATCTTTTACATTACAACGTGTAAGGACATCGTGTGTAAATCTAGCAACCCTAGGCAATGAGTCATAGCAGCCCGAGCGCTGCGTGATCTGAAGCGGTCATTGGACATTGTCTGCTGAATACGTTCGGCTCGGTATTTATAAACAGCTGCTCGATTGTTCGTATTATTGTTTAGAAACCTATTCCAGACATTAAATTCACCTTAGATTACCTATTCTTAAACTTTAATCTTTGGTTGGGATTTTGAAAATTCTTTGAAGAAACTAGAGACTTAGTAACGGTGAAGAAGCAGCATTTAAAATCTTGAACAAAGGCAAACGAGAGACACAATTAAGTGCCAATAAATTGTTAAGAATACTTGGCAGAGGAAGTAGGAATTGCCATAGCACTTGTAAGTCATACCAAGTAGAGCAGATGAAACGCTTTATGATACAAGAATTTTGTAAGAAGTAACGGTAACAAAACTTACAAATCTTCTTTATAACAACATAAATACGCAGACAGAGACAAATAAAGCAATGCATGAATCAGGTGAGCAATGCAATGAAAAAAATTAGAAAGGAGTCGATGATAATTCATAACTTTCCTTCTTCCAAACATGATTCACAGAATACTACCGCATGCAAAACAAATATATTCTCCCTGCATTTTACAGGCAATCAGACTGAGCTCCGATGAGTCAGGCTGGATGAAACCATTACACTTTATTGATACGCGCAAGTCGACACCGAAAGTCGTAAAGAAAGTATTTTAACAGCATAATAAAATAATCGTACCGAGAACAATATAGAAATTCTGATAGATACTCAAGTAATGGCTAAGTTAATACTACCGCCGTGTCAGATTTAAAGATCACGGGAAATTGCAGGAGATAATACAATGAACAATAATACAGCTATCAATGTCATTATCGACGTCGGTTTTAATAACTCTATTAGATATACAATTCTTTTATTCCAAGATAATTTTGATCTTGATAATATGAAAGTAATGAATGCCAAACTAAATGTCAGAGATGATGTTAGTCAAGATCTAATAAAGATCTCAGAAACGAAAAACGTAGAAAGCAATTTGGTTTCTTATTAAAATATTTTTAAAGTTATATTCAAAATAGAAGTAACTTTAAGTATCGTCTGTTTTAAGATCAAGACGGATAAAATTTTACATTAGAAATCTTCAAATGAAGTCTGTATCTTCTTAAAAGTTTCATAGCGAGAATGACTGCATCTACTTTTAAATTACCTGCATAGATCAACTCGACTATAACAGACTCAGTTTAGACGCCTTTTAAAATAACACAGAAACTCATAAAAAAGAGCTTCAAGTGAATGAACACGTACATAAAGCTCGATAAGCAATAGGCTGTGATTCAGAAACCGGCAGGTGGCCCAAATGAACGAAATAATTGAATTAGAAGCTTACGGAGAAAATTGGGCCAAATCTTCAGACTTTCTATTCCATCTATTACTTTCCCTTTTTAATAAGCTTTTAGTATTTATTTGTTCCTTACATAAAACGTGCACTTGGAGAGTACTTGATGATAGGGTAGTTACAAGAATATTAGCTCTATATATCTCAGAGTAGCTAAGAAAAGTTAAGCACTTAAAAGTAAAGGTCTTAAAAGAAGAGAAAACATTAAAAAATGTTAAGTATGGAGCTTAATAAACTGAGGGCAGAGGATAGTTCCCTGAGCAATATAAAAATAAAAGCACGAGAAAGCATCAAACAACAATGCGCGGAAGTGTTCCAGAATAAGAGGTAGCCAACCATAAAAAGGTCAGATATTTCATGCATTCTTCACACACGGTCGTCGGATTCTTTACAAAAGGTCAAGGTCAAAACACGGAACAAAACCTGGAACTAAAAGAATGGAACGACATTCCATTACCAACGGACGGAGACCGAACTAACGCAAATAGCCTGGGAATGTCACATGCGGCAAAAACATGTTTCATGTAGTTTACATAAAAAATGTATTTATTGTTCATGGCATATCTGCTCGAACTACCACCAAGCAAAAACCTACTTTGCAGTAAGCAAAATGAGATTGGGGGATTTACGGTTTTTAGATCGTTCATATTTCGATACAGAAATTGACTGAAAAATTCTAACTGCACAGGGCAACGCAATTTTGCAAATCATATTGGTTAGCTGCAAATGTAATGACTTCACTGCGAAAAGATTCATCCGAGTGGAATAAAAATTCTTACTTCAACTACTGTTCTGCTAACTGTAGTTTGTTTAACCATTCGATGAATCATTGTAAAATGAGAAGATTTGATTAATGATTGACCACCAACAGTTTTATCTCCGTAATTGCAGGAAATATGGTCAAGACTTCACGAGCTCAAGAATTGCTAACCGTACTGACTAGCGGAGTCAATTACCTTAACATACCAGACATCCTTCGTTACTGATATATCCAAGGCCGATACTCCCGACCGTAATACAATTGCGAATATATATCGACTCAATAGGCTGAAACCGGCCGATCCTTCGACGGCGTAGAGAGACGGACGAGAAAAAAGAAGAAATATTCTGTGCATTCGCAAATAGCCGTGCATCGTTGCAATGCATTATCACCGTAAATTACTCGACGGCAATTTAATGGCGTTTTTTTGCTCTTAGTTATAGAAGCATTGTCGTCTTCACTGCATAATCAAAATGAACGGAAAAATAGTTTCCTTCCAAGTATTATTATGATTAAGTGCAGTCTTTTTTAAACCTTGCATGTTTTTTAATGGTAGGTTGGTGCAAATAAAATAAGTTCTCCTATTTAGTCTAATGGATATTTAAATCATGCTTATTCATTCGCATCTCTGTAATAACAGGTTTGTAAGTACCTACTGAAAGTTTGATTACAAAAATTATGAACTGTTGTAGTATATGACCAGTGCCCAACAAGCAGGAACACTCGTGAAGAAGAACCAGCGAAGTTTAACCCATGATTTTAGTCATTCTCTTCGGAGGATATAATTTTTACATTGGCGACGACGGTCGATAGAGATGTTTGGAACTGCGGCAACACCAAAAAATGGTAGGCATTGGTTATAATACAATTTCCCAAATATGGAGTACCTACGATCATTGCTTAAAATTCCATTATTTTATTTATTACACGATTAACGTTTAAAAAAAGCCCTAACCTTTGTAGTGAACAGCCCACTTGTCGCGGGGACAGGTCTCAGGTCTGTCATTGTCGCCGGGCGTTGCGCGCGCGACCGTGAACTCTGCGCGAGGGCACCGTAGCCCTGCGCAAGCGCCGCGTACCTTTATGTGCATTGTTCCGTCCTATGGATCAATGGACATCAGATACGGATTTGATACAAGTGTCTTTTGAAAGAAATGAGATGGTTTGTTCAGATTGTTAATACACTTACTTACTTAAGAATTTAGTTTTTTTTTTAGAAAGAATCATGCCTGTTTTGGCTAAAGCGTCACCTAAATAAAAGCGAGCTGTCTGTTTTTCAACGCTAGACTCTGCGCCTAAAGTTGAAATTCTTACATAGTGCTATTATTCATTAATCACCCAGTGTTAGTGAAAACGGGCGTCGGTGCAATAATACGCGTTAGCAATACGCGTTAACAAATCGGAAACGGACCTAGGTATCGTCTAGAACGATACCTAGGTCCGTTTCCGATTTGTTACATCGCTTTTATTTCTTATAACTAAGTTAATTATACCTATCTTCAATGCATGCACCTTCTGAGTCACCGAATTATTCAATTGAACTAACCATTGTTATTGAAGAGTACTTCTACCACCAGATTAATTAATAAACACGATCTAGGTACACAACTCTATTGGCACTTGTTATCCCGTTGCGTGTCGCGAAAATTGAAAGATATAAGTGGAAAGATGCCCGTGGCTAAATAATAACAGCCGCACGGGTCGATCGATCAGGTTAAACTACGCTTGCCGCGGTTGGTCTGTGGATGGGTGACCATCTTTACATACCGAGACCCCTCCGTGCCTCGGAAAGCACGTTAAGCCGTTGGTCCCGGCTGTCATTCGTAGATCTTTGACAGTCGTTACGGGTAGTCAGGAGCCCGAAAGTCTGACAACCAGTCTTACCTAGGGGCATCGTATTACCCAGTAACTGGGTTGTGGAGGTCAGATCGTTACTCCATTATTACGTTATTCCGTTATTTACGTTTTTGAGCAGACAATTTTTTCGAACATAAAAACCAATGGATTAACAATATCCTTCAAAATGATTCCCTTTGTGATTGAGTGTGTTACGCAATTAGAGTGCGATTTGCTTAGTCCCCAACAGCAAATAGCCGTCGGAAGAATAGCGGTCGTCTATTTGTTTGAATTTTAACTGACAACATTTTCGGGTTTTGTCTTTGTGAACAGCGTTTAGAGGACTCATAACAACAACAACAAACCAACATTGTAACATTGACTAATGTTCGATTCGGCACTGAAACGTATGGAATGATTTTAACACTTGGCATGCGTGCAACGTATTTTTAAGTTTTTTGCAGTGTCACTAGAGCGCGGGTCACGTAAAAATACGTATTTAGTAGATTTGTGGCCCGCTGCACGCGTAATTCGGCGTGTGCGTTCGCGCAGCGGAATGTTGTTGAATTTAAAGATTTTAATTATGCAGATATTTAGTGTATGACGTCGTATAATTGTGTATGGTAAAAAAAAAATTGTGCACGCAGCCATTGTGGAGAAATTCACCAAAAACTGATTCCGCTGGGCGAACGTTGTCCTGGCGGAACTTTTTTTAATCCATAGACTTTAGAAGAAAAGAGATGTGTCCAAAAATTAGTGTGTATTTGTGTGTAATTGTGTATGTATGAATAAAATTAGTGCATGCATAAACTTCAGAGAAATTCAAGTTTCCGCTGCGCGAACGTTTGGCCATTAGCTAGTTTTCATATACAGCGCTTACATAGAGAGCTGTAGATTTTTACATACGTTGTTTTGAATTTGTTTATATTTGTTTAAAAAACAGATTTAGAAAAAATCGTAGGGCTTAAAAGATAAAAATATAAACGTAAAATACGCTTTTTAGGTCTTAGTTCTTAAAGTATGCACTTTGGGGTCTAGATTTTCATGTTTATACAAACCTTGTAAGTGTCTGCAACATGTTGCCAAGTATCAATGATGTTCCGTTAGTAATTAAAGAGTTATAGGACAATTTACCATGAATAGATCACTGTTTACAAAGCAGTCAAATATCACGACGTTCTAAAGGAATTGCATGGTAAAATGTATGCTAATAATTAGTGTATTCATTCAACTATTCACATGCAAAATTTCGTGTCATTAAATTCAGTAATTAAAGAAAAACAATTATAATACTGACGAAGCATCGAAAACCTACATAACCCGACCAAGTTCGGATGGCTACAAAAAAGCGGCCGTGCCATATATCTAAGAAACGTTCTTAACCTTCCAATATAGTATTTATTAATATGGTACAGTTGCGTACACAAGCGTTAGGAAAAAAGAAAACAATTGCATTTCTTGAATGAAAAATATTTTTTTAATAATAACTTACTTTACTTTACTTTATTAGTTGCTTTCCTTTTAAGGGGAGTATGTCTTAGTGATATAGAATCATATGCATAATTAATTATTGAAAAACAGCCGTTATTGCCATCTCTACACATAATCCCACAAAAAGAAAGTAGCTAATAAAAATCTGCCTTATACGTATATCATTACATATAGGTAATAAATATAAGGTGATTATTTAATAACAATATTTCTTTTCAACATTTCGTTACAATCTGGTCGGTCGTTTAGTTAATTCAGTAGTTATTCTGTAATTTTCTATTCAGTAGTTTGTCTTTAACCAGGAAAAACATCTACTTTGTTATGATTTTATTATAATATATGTCTAGTATAATAATTTATTATTACGAATTTAAGTAAATAGATATAGGATTAGATCAATCCGTAGATATTAACTTGGGTTTATGGTGTCTGTCCAATGTTAACATAATTATTATAATTTATCTGCCTAATAAACTACGTAAATGAATAAGTGTATAGCTATTAATTTATTATAAAATCTTACCTTATATCAGTTATCCTTTTATCAGTTGTCTAGTACACAGCACAAGCTCTGCTTAGTTTGGGACTAGATGGCGTTGTGTGAAAGTTGTGGAATATTATTATTATTATTATATCTGTTATCAGCTTCTCACTATCACTCACTCAATATACCTACTACATAATTATGTTAAGCTTCACTGTTACACTATAACATTAATAACACACTTTGTCAATATTATTATTACAGAGAACTGGCGATGCATAGCAAAACAACAGCGCATACGCACATTGTCCTTGACTGCACATTTGTTTGTGACTGGGAATAAAACAAAATCAGGTTCAAGTTTAACAGCAAACGAATACGCGCGGGCCGCGGCTAATGAAAACATATTGCCCTCTCTTTTCTTCAAGGATGGAAGTACCGTTTCAAGCGGGAAGCCGCCTATCGCTCGTTGCGCGCAGCGCGTTGTCTATTTTTTCACACTAGAATATTTTTGATCAATTCATAACTACAATACTTAGACTATTTAACCAAAGGACTAGCCTTAAGCGTACCGCTTCGAACAAAATAATTCTGCATATTTTGGTGGGGTGCGGGGGAACACGCTCACATACATAAGTCACTACCAGTACAACGGCTTACATCAATTAAAAAATCGATTCAAGAAGTAGTTTTTTTTAAGTTATTAGATTGTTTGATCCACTAAAGTTGCAAAGGGGAACGCTCGTGCATGCCTAGTCCATTGGTTAAATAGTGTAATAAGCTACTATATGATAAATATTTACCTAAACAGTAGTACTTACATGTGGTAATTATTTAACTTCCCTAAGGGGTCTATAGTTAGAATCCTGATCCGTGAAATCTTCAATAGAAATTAGCTGTATGAATTTTATTTGTCTTAACACTCTCAGCGCCATGATTTTTTTTAGAAGCGGGCTTTGTGGGCGGCCGGCGGACCACATGGCGCTGAGAGTGTTAAATAATATATCTAGATTATATCTCAAGTCTCAAGCGCATACTTAAATAAAGTACCTAAGTAAATAGTACCTACTTTATGTCATAGTCAAATACATTTAAAAAAGTAGGTGTACAAAGATAAATGACCTATAAATTATATCGAAACAACAATTGTGTTATCACCTATACCAATTCAATACCGGTATTATACTGTAAATTTTGGGATGTTACCTAAATATATTGCACGGCCGCTTTTTTGTAGCCATCCGAACTTGGTCGGGTTATGTAGGTTTTCGATGCTTCGTCAGTATTTTAATTGTTTTTCTTTAATTACTGAATTTAATGACATGAAATTTTGCATGTGAATAGTTGAATGAATACACTAATTATTAGCATACATTTTACCATGCAATTCCTTTAGAACGTCGTGATATTTGACTGCTTTGTAAACAGTGATCTATTCATGGTAAATTGTCCTATAACTCTTTAATTACTAACGGAACATCATTGATACTTGGCAACATGTTGCAGACACTTACAAGGTTTGTATAAACGTGAAAATCTAGACCCCAAAGTGCATACTTTAAGAACTAAGACCTAATAAGCGTATTTTACGTTTATATTTTTATCTTTTAAGCCCTACGATTTTTTCTAAATCTGTTTTTTAAACAAATATAAACAAATTCAAAACAACGTATGTAAAAATCTACAGCTCTCTATGTAAGCGCTTTATATGAAAACTAGCTAATGGCCAAACGTTCGCGCAGCGGAAACTTGAATTTCTCCGAAGTTTATGCATGCACTAATTTTATTCATACATACACAATTACACACAAATACACACTAATTTTTGGACACATCTCTTTTCTTCTAAAGTCTATGGATTAAAAAAAGTTCCGCCAGGACAGCGTTCGCCCAGCGGAATCAGTTTTTGGTGAATTTCTCCACAATGGCTGCGTGCACAAATTTTTTTTTACCATACACAATTATACGACGTCATACACTAAATATCTGCATAATTAAAATCTTTAAATTCAACAACATTCCGCTGCGCGAACGCACACTAATTCGGCGGCGAATTATGCCCGCATGCCAAGTGTTAAATAGCTATGCCGGAGTGGAACAGAACAGAACCGACTTAAGGCTGGTCTAGACCAAACGAACATAGAAACAGAGCTAGAGCATTATTTTCTTGATATCCTTGACGTTTTAGCATGGATAAACAAACCGAAAAATAATTAACGAAGATACTTAGGTTTCCTCGTTAAACTGAGAATTTGCACTCGCTCGTTCTGTGTAAACCTTTACACAAACACAACCCCTCCAAATAGAATGACGCAACAGCGCCATTCGGTGTTCTATCAAAAACAAACACATCTTGTAAACTCAGTCTGTAGATATTGATCCTACCAGAATTTCTGAATCACAGTTCCGTCTGACTATTGTCTCGGTCCCCGAGACGAATTCCCAATCAATTGCAATACGGGCGTTTTTTGCATGTCTATCTCTTCACTGTATATTTCATGTTCATTCAGAACAATGTCAGATCAAGGCGTAATAATCCAGACATTAGGTATTTTAGTTTACAGATCATTAACCTATTTCTTGTTCCCAATATTATTACTAAGTAACGCCGCGAATGCGCCGTTGGTCTACTGGTCGGAAGTGTTACTGTTGAGCATGACGTCCTGGGTTCGATTCCCAGGTCGGGCAGTGTTATTGGGTTTTTCCAACGGGAATTTCTCAGTAGTAGCCCGGAGTCTGGATTTATGCCCAATTGATGGCAATAGGCTTACCCCCTATTACATGGGGCTTAAAACATAACTTGCGAAATGTGAGTAAACTATAGGTATAGGTACTTCTGCCTATCCCTTCGGGCCTTACAGGCGTGAACATAACTTGCGAAATGTGAGTAAACTATAGGTATAGGTACTTCTGCCTATCCCTTCGGGCCTTACAGGCGTGAACATAACTTGCGAAATGTGAGTAAACTATAGGTATAGGTACTTCTGCCTATCCCTTCGGGCCTTACAGGCGTGAACATAACTTGCGAAATGTGAGTAAACTATAGGTATAGGTACTTCTGCCTATCCCTTCGGGCCTTACAGGCGTGAACATAACTTGCGAAATGTGAGTAAACTATAGGTATAGGTACTTCTGCCTATCCCTTCGGGCCTTACAGGCGTGATGTTATGTATGTACTTCAGACACTAGATATTTTAGTTTATAGAGCATTAACCTATTTCGTGTCCCCAGTAACTATTATTAAACATACCTACTCAAGGCGCAATGTAACATAATTTTAAAATTACAATTTGTTTTACATTAGTGCTTCAGTATTTTAGTTAAGTAACACGGGGATACGACTCAAACACAACTGTTTTAGTAAAAACATTGGCACAGATCCAAGCAGGTAGTTTATACTATCGCGAAACTGCTCCGATATCAGTTTCTAGTTTATTTCTCCAATGTGTGTAAATTTTGCTAATTTTTAGGGTTCCGTAGTCAACGAGGAACCCTTATAGTTTCGCCATGTCCGTCCGTCTGTCGACCAACCTAAGTTTACAGTTGCAATGTATGGGAGAACATGATTTTCAATTACAATGTTAAGGTTGTTCTTGGGATAAATTAATTCCAACTGCGGAGCCCTTCATTGTGCGTGGTCAGACACGCAATTGGCCTGTTTTTTTAAAGGTTTTTTCAAAACATCGTCAAAAATAAACAAATAAAAATAAAAATCTTTTATTTTCAGGCGTCGACGGCCCATAGCATGTTAGTAATACGTACAAAAACTTAAAAATCAAAGCTATGTGAGATTTTTTTGTATCTCAAAGGGTTCTTTATAGAAAGTGTTTGCTTTCAAATACACTAACCATTAAAACTGAGATGCAGCAAACAGCAATAAACGAAGAAACTCATATGAATTATGATTAAGCAGTTTAACCAACTGTGCCAAAAACAACTAAAATGTGTTGGACTACAAGAAAATTGCATTGTGCTAGGGCTACAATGCCAAAACAATTTGCTAGCCCTACCTAAGAACCAGCACCCTAATTGCGTGACAGACTATTACTCTCAATTTAAATCATTTTGAAGCATATTGCTAACCTATTGTTCCATTTATGTTCGAAAAATGTACAAAAATAAACCAAGAACCTGTCTTTTAAATAACTATTTACAAACCTCACTATTTTTCTTAATAAAAGAAACTGGGTCAGTGTAATGTATTTTCATTAAATACTCATTGCATTGTGCTGCGGTCTGTCGGCAATAATATGAACGGACCATAAAGAATTAATCTTGTGTGTGTCACCTACTGCTGTAGGGGCAATAGTAGTTTTAATAAGCTTTTTATTAATACTGCAGAACAAAACTATGAAGTTTTGTAATAAGTACTAATAATGTATATTTTATTTTAATCATCACAGTTTTACTGTAGGAAAAAGAGATTACATATTATCCAGTAACTGGGTTGTGGAGAACAGGTAGACAGGCACTGCATGTAAAATACTGGTATTCAGCTGGATCCGGTTAGACTGGAAGCCTACCCCAACATAGATGGAAAAGGCTAGGCAGATGGTGCCTGTACTAAAAAGAGAGCAGAGAAATAATGGAATAGAATAGAATACTCTCTATTATGTACACCATATAAATTACAGACATAAATGGGTGTCTTGTCGCTAAGCGAACCATAAAAAGAGATTTGTTAGAACATATTGTCACTGGAAAGGCAAAATTACTTAACTGCCAAATCAGGCTTTGGCGGTTAAGTAATTTGGGCTTTCTGGTGATGATATGATAAGAATTACTAATCATTTAAAAAAAACTAAGATTGTTTTATTAATGATTCTATTAATCAATTGAAACAAGATCTTGTTATTATATTTATATATACAAGGAGTAACATAAGGGGTCATTGTACTCATCATTATGAACAACTTTTGCTATGGGACAAAACCTGAAATCGCAAGAAAAAATTTTGAGGAGTTATGCAAACATAATTAATGTAGGGAACAGCTGATTTTTTGGTCCCACCTGGTATATACTTCTGTAGATGTAATAATAATAATTAACAATCTGTGTAAGACAGTGATTAAGTCAACAAGGTTCTAAGCCATGTGTAGAAATAAAATGCTGGGTCAAGGTCACCCTTGTGTATAATTTAGTGGACAGGTTTGAAGGTACTTTAAAATGTTCTGTAACTTTATTAATATTTAAGAGGACTCTAAAGAGAGGCGACGACATCAATGCACAGCCTGTTATCATGGATTCAGTACATGATTCTGGACACCCTATGTTAAAATTTATCAATGATTATTATGCCACTCTGTTTAGTGGTTAAGGTTTGATTTTGCTTGGATATGTGACTATAAAGTCAAAGTCAAATCATTTATTTCAAATAAGGACATAAAAAGGCACCGTTGAACATTAAAAATTACAATAAAATAGAATTGATTCTAGTATAAGGTTTAATATATTGGTAGCTTTTTTTTGAAGTGTGCGGTCACGGGCAATTGTTAATTTTAATGTTGAGTCTTCAAAATCCCATCCCAATAACAATTGAGAATGTCAACATTAATGACAAATTTTATTTTTGCCTATTATCACCAGCATCAGGCCTCAAAACAGAGAGCAGATTGGTGTGTCTGTATAATTTTTCTAACTACTAGTTAGAAGAATACACTGATTAACATAGAACAGATAATGTAGACATAACTTTATAGACATTATTATGACACATGGCACACCCCACACCACACATGACATCATTATATTTTATTATCATGCTACCGCTAGTCTTGCACTAAACTATGTAGAAATAGTGCTGTCATTGAGTTCAATTTTAGTGCTTAATGTTTTTATGTAAGGTCAGGTACAATTTTAACCCTTAAACAAATGAAGAATTTGTTTTTCTCAGGAAAAATACCTATACGTGCTAGAAAAAAAAAAAACTACAAGTATTGTTTTCAATACAATATGCATCAGTGATATTATACATCTAATTTCTTAGTAAATATTGACCGAGTTGTGGAATACTGTGAAGCAGTCTTTGAATTCTCATGCGACAATAAACAATGAAAGTGATAAAAATCCATGATGTCAGAAATCCATGTGTCAAACCTCACTTTTTCAATACAAAAATAAGTAACTGTATGATTGATCATTCAGCCGGGCTTTACAATTTAAAAAAAAAACAGGAAACGGTTAAGATGCATTGTATCGTTTTCGAAACTATATGCATGTAAGGGTTAAGTATTAAAATATCATAATACCATGCCCTACTTATTCCCCATAGACAAGAAACTATAGAATGTCTAACAACTATAACTATGTATCCTTAAACTGTCGCTGCATGCATTTTTAATACTTCATGCAGCTGGTCATTCACACACAGTGTGGGAAATACACAACTGACTTTAAGTGAGTATAATAATAAGTCTGGATACTCAGGAAAATATTCCAATGAACCATAATAGTATTGCAGAATTTAATATTATTAAAATTATTTAATTATACTTACAGGGTCTGAAAACTTGAAATGTTTTTAATAGAATATGAGTCTAAATTAAAACAACAATATCTTGCAAAAATAGGGTAGATGTGTATTCGATTTTTTTAGCAAATAAGTAACATGCGCAATTTAAAATAATATAGAAAGGTGATATCATAATTTATGATAGTTTTATCTGTGATAAACCCTCGTCTTGTCTATCACTACAACACCTACATTGAAATCAAAACAAAATGTCAAATGGTTTGAAAAGGGCGTTAAGGGGCTTTGCGAAAGGGCTGGACAATTAGCACTAATCAATAGTAGGTCAGTAACTTCACAATGTAAACCCAGTCTGGCGTTTAGATGCCCTCGCAAAATTGGACCTTGTTAGCAAAGATTAGTCATCAGAAATGAATAAGTAATCAAAATATTGCAAACCCCGGAAACATGCCTTGTCTTACAAGATACCCAAGAGAAAACTTTTTATAACATTGACAAAACTAATACGATCCAATAGCTTAGTCACGGCAACTTATTATAAAAAAATACATTAGAATAGATCTCCGAAGCGGAAAATGGCGTTATAAATTTACGGTTATTTCGTTGTTTTGTCCAGTTTTACCCACGCAAATTTATTGTGTACTTGGGGCTAAAGAATAAAGCTAGAAGAAAATACACATAAATCACGAAAATCTTGAAGAAAATCTATAAAAATCACTCACCTTTCTAATTATTGACAGCAATACACAGCACTAGAAAATTCACTTCAGCCAATGCTGCCAACATAAATGTCAAAACGATTTTGAAGCCCATGCTACGTATGTTGTAATCTTGAATACGTTTAATTATCCAACACAGCATAAAGACTTCATTAAAAGTTTGCATTTTTTCAATACAATAAAAATATTTAAAGAC
The DNA here is from genome assembly GCA_949629135.1 of Eremobia ochroleuca. Lineage (NCBI taxonomy): Eukaryota > Metazoa > Arthropoda > Insecta > Lepidoptera > Noctuidae > Eremobia > Eremobia ochroleuca. Next base: position 3,139,524 of record OX451398.1, read on the forward strand.
AAAAATAATGTATTGCTTCGACTTTAAAATATTTTAATTACCACTACTGCTATTTTAGCGCAGTTTTATTTTATTATCTTAGACAAGCTATACAAACAATAAACACGAACGCATTAACGAAGCGTTATATTGTTCGTCAGCAGCATAAAAGCCTCTTCACATTAGCTTTTCCCCAAACGCAGTGTTCGTTAAACGGTTAAACGTATGCTCAGTGTGGACGGGGACGGGACGTGACAGTCTTTTTTTTTATTTTTTTTTTAACTAAAAATAAACGATAAAAAATTGTTTGACTTGGAGAATGACTAATTTAAAGATTAGTTATGTCAAAGAAAAATGTCAATAATAAAAGAGCAGTTTTAATGGAAAATTACTGGTATTCCAATACTTATTCTCTTTGCAGAGCTCTCTACCATTGCTACTCTATTGAATAATAATGTATTATACACATAACCCCTTTTTTTTTGTTGGTGTGGGAAATTATGAAATAACTTCTCCCGTTCTGGGCGGAGCGGGAGGGTGTGTCAGACTTTTACTGACTAAAATCCACCCCGTGGTCCTTCAGTTGCCTGTGCCAAGTGCCACGGTAACTTTTTCGAACAATCCGTGACCTTGGCAGGCATCGGCCCTAGCGGACCCCGTCAGTTACCTACTGCTGACATCTCTTTGAGGCGCGCGTGGAACACAACGCGCCGTCGACCCGGGCCTAGTCGTTACCGGATGGCGAACTGCCCACTGCTTGCCGTCCGCAAGCCCACGCCTATGGTGGCCGGGAGTCAGCTCTTGACTCTCGACGCCCAGGGCATCTCCTGCGGCGACTAGGGGCGTGAGTGCGCAAAGATTGCCTCTCAGCTGTCATAATCGTGACATCTAAATCGGAAATTCGGAACGCAAATTATTGATGTGGCGTTGTGAGGGATTATGGCATAATTCGGAATGCAGCCACACTCTTACCAATGTGTCATCGTTTCCAAACGTCATCGTCATGACAATTTCACATTTTTGACTGACTGATTCACTGATTGCGATTTCAGACAATTTGTCAAACAGTGGCAGCGAGTGGTTGTGATCTTGAAAACTAAAATACAATCCAGGTTTTTATCATTATAATTAAACAGAAAAGCAAGATATAACTGCTTTGTGGGGAGCTGTCATAACTAATATACATGTGCCGTCTTCTGTAACGAGAGTAATTCCATTAACTTTACTGCATGTTCATCAAACTATTTTTACTGATTATGGTATATCCGCTTTGTTTATTGTAACAGAAATGAATAGTTTCGGCGTCGGATTGTATTTTTTGGCCATACTATGGTGTGTAACGTTGATGTTATGTTGGGTGTCGGTGCGTACAGGACATAGCATTGGGAAAATTGCCCTGATCGTAACTTCAATAGTAACATTGATTTTGGTATGTTTGCCAAAAGGCGAGTCGTATAATTTGAGCAGTGCCAATTTTTACGACAAGCTGTACGTGCCACGAATCGTGCTCCTCGTGGTTCTGCTCATTAGTGCGGTGTCCGGCGCTGTGTTTTGTTTAGCCCATGTTTGTCTTGTGCCTGTCCAAACTCGTAAATTAAGGAGTTTCTAATAGTCTGCTTCGGTAAGTTCTTCATTTGGTTGCAATTTTGTGTTTTTTTATTGTTTTTTATGGAGTTTTAATTTACATCAAGCAGTTGTTTTCATGTAACTTTTGCAGTTGATGTATATTTTGTAAATAGCATAGTAGGACTAACTCGAGTTCAAATTAAATGAGGATTACTGTAGAAAGGTATTAAGTTTATATTTGGGCTATTAGAATCATAGATTTAATAACTATTTCCCAACTAACATTGCATGAAACATAATGCATTCTCCTAGCTACAGTTAATTAATCTCCATTTCATCAATGCCAACTATATATTATATAACTCATTAAGTACATAACACAAATTATCATTGTTATCACTATCATCTTCACAACACGTACCTTAAAATCTGCACACAGCTGCTGCTACTTGCTACTATTATCTTAGCTTGTATAAGCTATCATGTGCAAACTGTATGTTATATGTGTATAAACATCTGCTTGTGAAATTGTCATTCACCAGTTGGTTGTTTATCAACTGTATTGGAAAGAAATGTGCACCAATTTTTGTAAAACTATACTTTATTTTAATTTTTAAACAATATGTAAGTAATATGTTTTTACAAACAGTCTGGGTAGTAAAAAAATGCCACGAATCAGTATATATCTCTGTTTCGTTTGACAGAGAAGTTACTAAATATTGATGCTGATAAACATCTTAATAAAATTAAGTAATTTCCAAGTTACCAACCTTTCAAAGTAGTTCAAAGTCAAAGTTAACAGTGCTGATATTCCAAATTATATTATTACTGTCTATACTGGATACAGACAGTAAAATGAATAAGACTATTAAAATATTTGCTAGCGACTGTGGGAATTTATTTTTAAGACTAGATCAGATCTGGTCCTGCAGGGTCATTGTGTAACACATTATCAGTAGCAATAATGGGTTTCATTTTCACAGTTGAACAACATTCATTACGTTATTTATTTATTTATTTTACCATTTATGTACACACATATATAAACAGACAAGAAAAAACAGAACAGAAAAATAGGTACAAAGGTGTATTTATGTTGTTGTGCAGACACATTTTTCCAACATATGGAGCAATGGATTAGCAATATGCTTCAAAATGATTCAAAATGATTCAAATTGAGAAGAATAGTGTGTTACGCAATTAGGGTGCTGCCCAAACATTAATTCATAGTAAAATCATATAGAAAAAAGGATATTCAGTTTTTCAAAATATTTCGAGAAACTTTTCCAATTTTCGTCCAGCCATTCTCAAGTTATGCACTGATCAACAAACAGCATTTCATTTTACATTTGTGAATTTTCTAATCACCCTTGTAGAAATATAATAGGCCTTTATCAGATTGCTGGAGCAGTAAGAGTACAGTAAATACTCAGTTTAATCAATTTTTTACACAGTTTATTTAAAAAGATAAACTTTGGTTGAATTAATAATTGATAATTATTGTTTTGACTAAGTTTGGGTCACTAGGTTCACACATGATTTTTTTTTAATTAAAAGTTTGACTAATCATGTTTTTAGATGTTTTCCCTATTTAAATCTAAGGTTAGACATTCAATTGAAGAATGTGTTTTAATTATTGTGCTTTAATAGAGGTATATTCTGTATTTCAATCAATAACTGCACCCTAATTGTGTAACAAACTTCAATCTATTGCTTCACATATTTGAAACATTTGTCTTCTCAATAACGTAGATAATGCAATAACTATTGTTGAACTGTCAAAATGAAAGCCATTGCTAATACTAATGTGCTACGCAACTACCCCGCTGGTCATCATAAATGCAATCTATTAGACATATTTTATATTTAATGATGTTTCAAAAGTGCTGCTTTTGACCTGAAATAATAATTGGTTGGTACTGTATTCTCAATGTTTCTAAATATTTGAATTATATTGAATCCAAGTTAGATTTCCTAGCAATTAGTATTAAAAAGTATGATTTTGGTGCACATATCTTTCAATATATTCTATTAGAAACTTCACATAATATTTAACTCCCAACGAAATATTGTTTATTAGAAAACTATCTATCAGGTCTACGAATTTATTAAAATGCTTTCTGTTTCAGTAAAAATGTCGAGTGCAATATGTCATTGTTTGCGGTCACCCATGAGACGTCTCACGAGCTTGAGACGGGCCTGCCCTATATCTACGTCAATTGTGCACAATGAGACTATACTAGTTAAGAATAACGATGAGTTTGTTAATAAGGTATGTTAAAATTGACATAATTTATATTTAGTTTAATCGAAAAGAGAGCAATCTCTTGCAATATAATTCTGGATTTTGTCTAATATTATCAGCTACTTTTTGAACAAAATGATTAACACAGTCTCCTAAAACGCCCGCCCTTCACAATTTCCTAGTGCTTTAGCTGGGAGGAAGGAGTGGCGCACCAAACTCCCCAGCAACATATTTTCGAATCTCAAGATTTTAACATAAAGAACATGAGTTGAGAAATTACTATTTCCATTCAAGATTAAAACTATGAATATGAAGCGTGTCATGCAGAGGCAGAGCCCAACGGTAACAGGTTTTTTATTGCTATGATAACTTTATACAAACCACAGCAAAACCAGAATGAATACAAAAATGTTAAATTGATGACATCATGGCTTGAATCATTTAGAAAAATGTAGAATAGAATAGAATACTCTTTATTATGTACACCATATAAATTACAGACATAAATATAGAAATTTTACAAAGGGTGACACAATGGGCGGTCTACGTATTCTATTTTTGTCGATTTCACTCATACAAATCTGAAAAAATGGGTAACTTTTTTCTTTTGGGTCTTTTTTCCTTTTTTCTGAAGTAAATAAAAAGACTTTATATCATCACTTTTTTATCTTAGTAAATTGGTATTTGCTTCTGAATTTTACAAATGTAGCTTTTTTATCTTATAGTAGCATTTTTATGTAGATTAAATTCGGACATGATAACAATGTAGTAAAATTACGTGACTGATAAGCATAATAGATAAACTTAAAGCGGTCTATTACAATACTCATGAAATCATGAGTATTGTAGTAGACCGCTTTAAGTTTCAATTTAGGCCATCATATCAATTCAGATACATACTGAATATGGGCTACTCAATGAATGCCAAAATGTCAGTTAAAAAGGGGAGAGAAGGGTTCCGTACCATTATCTATAAAAATGGCGATTTTCGTATGGGAGCCCCCCTGAAAAGTTTATTTTGTTTTAATTTGATTAGTTTTTTATTTAAATTTTATTATTTATTATTCAAGTAAAAATACAACTGAGTATTTTGTGAATATTTCAAGTGCCTACCTTTTGCCATTATTGATATAGAGCAAAAAAGGGCAAAAAATCGGGTTTGTTGTATGGGAGCCCCCCTTAAATATTTATTTTAAGTACTTTGTTTTTAGTATTTGTTGTTATTAGCGGCAACAGAAATACATAATTTTTGAAAATTTCAACTGTTTAGCTATCGCGGTTCTTGAGATACAGCCTGGTGACAGACAGATGGACAGACGGACGGATAGACAGCGAAGTCTTAGTAATATGGTCCCGCTTTTACCCTTTGGGTCCGGAACCCTAAAAAAGAAGGCATGGCATACTACAGTCAAAAAAAAATGCACAAATGCACTAAACGCAGTCTTTCCCAACCCTTTTTACAGGCGTTTCTACGTGAGGTCAATTAAGACCTATGCACACGAGTTGGAGCAGTGGTGGCCCTGTTGGATCGGCCCCGACTCGCAAGTTGTAGGTCGTGAGTTCGAATCCAGGCAGGCACTTTACTTTGTGTATTTCATTTTATCACCACTGCTCTTAAAACGGTGAAGGAAAACATCGTGAGGAAACCGCGATGACATAGAACCAAAAAAATTGAAGACGTGTGACATCCATCAACTCGCACTGGACCCGCGTGCTGGATTATGTCCCACTTCCTCTCGCCAGCAGTGGGAACATCATAGGCTGATTACATTATACGAGTTCACACAACTTTTTTTTAAGCGCCGTTAACGCGCGAAACACGTGCAATAAACGCAACGAGCGCTGCTTTTTCATTTTAAAACGTTGCGAGAAACGGTCTTCGATTGAGTGACGGAGCGTAAAAACAATGGCGTGTCCACGCATCGGTTCTAAGTGATCTTATGTTCAATATACCCATTATTTCCAGGTAATGAACAGCGACAAGCCAGTGATAGTGAACTTCCACGCAGACTGGTGCGAGCCGTGTAAGATCCTGACTCCGAAGCTGAAGGAGCTCATAGAGCCGCTAAACAATCTGGACTTGGCTGTGGTAGATGTGGAGGATAATGCTGACCTAGTGCATACGTTTGAGGTAGGTTTTATTAATGTACCATTTCTTTGCCATATTTGGTACCGTTAGTATCTCAGTATGTGATTACCTAGCGATCTCGACGATTGATCATATTATTCTTACCTCAGCAACCGGCAGCAAGTTCATCATGCTCCCTTAGATGTCACTGCTTGCGGTAGCGTCGGGGGTCGGGTTGCCTCCTTCCCTTAAATATGGCAAGGGGATAATAGCTGATTTTTGCGTTGTGCTCGTGAACGGGTGCTGCTTGTCGTGACTGGTCGTCTTGCTGACCATGGTTTTATTGTTGTTATTAGTAATAACTTGTTTATTTATTTTACTTCGATGGTCCTAGTTTATCATTTGTGACTTCAAGTGACAGCTATGTGAACAGAACCCAGCATTGCATAAATATGTAAGCGGTCACGCCCTTTATACCTGCTTTTATTTAGGTAGTAACTTAATGTTCTGTGTCTTGTAATGTTAATTTCTTTGCACACCTATTATTGTATACAATCAAGTATTTTCTAACTGAACAGACAGCTGTGCTGCTGGGGAGTTTGTTGCGCCACTTCTGCGGGCGTTTTGGGGGACTGTCTTGTAATTTTGACGTTCGAAAAGTGCTGATTCTCAGTCTAGTTTGAATAAATGACTTATGATTTTTTTTTTGAAGTGGTTGAAACTTTCAAGTATTTTTTTATTTATTTACGGCGACTTCCGCCGTATTTATTTCTGGTTTTCTTTAATAGCTTCCAGCTCGCAAGAAGGTCTTAGTCCGTCTTAGTCATGAGATTACCGGGCCGTGTGAAGAACTCACGATTATTACTAAATTATACCGAACCATACCATACCATACCGCCACCACAATTACCTTTTTTTATGTACAGTCAGTAAAGAATTTTCTTATATTCGAAAACATCAATCGGTTTCTTACTAAACTTCAACTATATCCGACGACCCTGGTCACTTATCTCCTTTGGTGACCGTACTAGCTTCTGCTTCGGCTACGTCCGCGTGCATGTGGATTTCATAGATTTTCATTTTTTTTTGCGCAGAACCCTCATTCTTTTTCTAAAATAAAAGACTAAAGCTTAAGTTACTCCTTATAACACCAGCTACCTGTCAATAAAAGTCCCGTCAAAATCAGGCCAGCCGTTTCGGAAATTAGCCGGAACAAACAGACAGACATTTATCTTATTAGAACCGTAGACTTTTTTCATTTAGTAAAAAGCTGTTATTTTGACATTACAAACAGACACTTCAATTTTATTTATTTATTTGTATAGATTATTGGCTGTACTCTGTCTAACCTATGAGGTATACAGGCGTGATACCCAATCATTCCTGTGCCTAAAACCTGCCATAATAACATAAAACTATCTAAACTTACAGGTAAAAGCAGTACCAGCAGTAATAGCAATAAAGAACGGAATCATAGTGGACAAATTCATAGGCTTGGTGGACGCCGACATGATCACAGGCCTCATAGAAAAGATGGCAGGCAAGAAAACAGACAGCACGTAAATATAGAACAAATTATAAAATTATTTTGAGACGTCAGCTTGTGTTACGTAGATTCACAAAGAAAGACGTATGCTAAAATTATGGACCTTGTTGTACTAGCCGACTGGGCAAAGTGCCTATCGTTCACATCCGTCAAATATAGCGGAGTACGCCATTACTTCTACATCATCTGCCTAGCCTTTTCCCAACTATGTTGGGGTCGGCTTTCAGTCTGACTGGATGCAGCTGAATACCAGTATTTTACATGGAGCGACTGCCTATCTGACCTCCACAACCCAGTTACTGGGTAATACGATAAGCCATGTATTACAGTTGTGGGCCCTTTGTACACACACGTTTTTCTTGCCGTGAAAATCTATGGTTTATTCGCCGTGTAGGCACGGTCGTCAGTGTTGTATGGATCACTGTAGAAGCTTGTTAACGGACACGTTTTTTCTACGGCGCGATTTATACGCCGTTCCGAAAAGAAACCGCGCCTTGTACAAATGGCCTAACGAATGGGCACGGAAATTATAAGGGCGAGGTTTAGGCATGCGTGAGTTTGATTTGATTTAAGGTTTGTGTTAGGATTTGGTTAGTGTTTGTGGGTAGGCAGCTGTCAATGATTTTGTTTTATGTGATCAAGCTGTCGGGTACTAGTATGTATTAGGTTGTTCACACCAAACGTGTGGTAAGAAAAAAGCATTTATTTGTCATACAAGAGACTTTTATTTAATAGTATTGTAATAATTTATAAATAATCTCCCTCGCTATCCATTACTGCCTTCCAATGCTCTGGAAGTTTCTGTACACTTTTGAACTTTATATTTTCTTTACTTAGTGTGAATATGTTTTCTAGTAAATTTATTAATTGTTCCCAATCATCATACCTGTTTCCTCGTAACATCCTCTTTAATTCACCAATACAGCCGGAGTCTAACGGCATTAAATCTGGCGAGTATGGGGAATGTGTCCAAAGCCTTTATTTTTTGCTTTCAAAAATTCTTTAACCATCCCGCTTCTGTGCGGGCGGGCATTATCTTGGAGGAGTACAGGATGAGTACATTTTTGTTTGTTCATCCATTCTGGGATTTCTTCATTTAGTATAGAGACATAAAATAAGGTATTGATTGTTTGACCTTCATCAAAAACCTGTCAAATTCTATGCCGTTATAATCTAATGCTACCAATAGCATCCTTTTCCTTTCGTGACCATAATATGTCACAACATGCAGAGCCTCTTCATTTTTCCCCAGCCAGAACCTTCGCTGATTTCGGTCCGGAGGTGTATACAGTTACAGGGACACCCAAGTTTCATCGATGGCCAGAGTTCTCTTGAGCATACGTTAATAAGTTACATTTGTCAGCTAACATTCGATGAACTTACCGAGTTTCTTTTTCAAATAAAGAATTTCTATCAAACTCATCTAAACTGAACTGATTGGCAAGTTTAACCGCTGGGAAATGTGACGCACTGAATAACTTTTACGATCCTTCAACAGCTCCTCAACATCATGCTTTCTCTGCTCCCAATCTGTTGATTCTCTGTGGTCACCTCCTGTTTTTTCTCCAACCTCAAATTCATTCTTCCTAAATCGAGTCATCTACGATTTCACTGTACGTTGACTGTAAGCTTGACCACCTAATAATTGCACTAGTTGTTTGTGAATTAGCTTCGCAGTCCAGCCGAGACCCACACCAAACTTAATAAAAATCCTCTGCTGATAGTCGTCGATCGAATTTTTTAATTGCTCTTGATCCATTTTGAAGTAAATTTAGAATTGAAATGCAGTAATAAACACGTCTTTCGTCTATGTATACTCTTGTATTACAACAGGATGTGCAATGCATCCGTTCTCGAAATATCGCGCTACATGTCACCACACGTTTGGTGTGAACAACCTAATAGAAATCGAGGGCAAAAACTATAACGGTTTTATTGATGCATCTCACCACTTAGATAATATTATTTTAGTATTTAATACACTGATGTCTTGATAATTATTTTAAAAGACTTATGACTATAACTAGTTTATGAAAGGGAATGATATCTATTAAAGCACAAGCTGACATGTCATGTTGTAAATAATAATGAAAAAAATATTAGCTAATATCAGTTTTGTGTAATTATTTTCGTATAATTTGATGTTTTGAATACAGTTAGTATCAAAGTAAATGATAAGAATATTAGTGAATTCAAACTTGCCGATTATTTTTATGACACAAATTATAGACTATCCGAATTTTAATGAATATTATGATATAACAATAATTCGTTCCTGTGATAAATTAATTTTGGAAAACTTTTGATGCTAACTGTACCAATTAAATTAAAGCAATAAATTATTATTTTGTTCGGTGTCTATGATTTAAAAAATATTATTATGATCAACTATTTCTACTAATTACATTCGTGAGCTAAAGTGAAGTTGCAATATAAGAGGATTATTTATTAATCTTCCATGCAGTGTCAGTGAGCGGTGGTGGCTTAGTGGCAAAGGCCCCGATTTACGAGTCGTGGGTTCGAACCCAGGCACGCGGTTTACTTTGTGTAAATAAATTTATAACCACTGCTATCAAAACGGTGAACGAAAACTTCGTGAGAAAACCGGCATGTCCTAGAACCAAAAATTCGAAGACATGTGATATCTACCAACCCGCATTGGGACCGCGTGGTAGATTATAGCCCACTCTCTCTCGAAGAGAGGACGCCTGTGTCCCAGTAGTGGGAACATATACAACATTAGTTTTAGTACATGCGAAACCCGAAACACGTGTCTACTATTTTTATGTAAAGAATCTGTACAAAATTTCAAAAATGTATCATGAAAAATCACAAAGTTATAAGCTAGTTATGTTTCCTGCTTGTCCGTACAAATTGATGGTTACCACTTACCACGCGGCGCTCCGCGTCGCCGGCCGACCAACCGTGACCTGGCCGTGACCTGTGTTGTGCGCATATGATTGCTGATATGTACTTAGTGTCGCTCGGTGTCCAACTTGTAACCTTTTTTAAATATTTTTGGGACAAAATATAACATGGTGTAAAAATTTGGAGTCGATTCAGTTACTTATTCTGAACAAACTATATTCAGGTTTGCAATATACTAAAAATAATGTTGTATATGTTCCATTTGTGCTTGGCATGCTGTGGACTTCCTTGAGTTCGCGAGTATTTTGAAGTTTACAAACTGAAATACTTGTTTAAATAAAAATATTTCAGTTCTGCCATGTATTTAGATAAACGTATTAATTATTACGACAGCTGTGGAGGTTACCATCAACTACTTTGCGCTCGTATACCCGTATTCACAAACATTACTATGAGGTCTCACGCGCGCACTGCGCCGACGCATAGGGTGCCATAGACAATACTTGAGTGGCGATCGCCACTATGCGTCCCTTAATGTTTATGAATTAAAAGGCTTGTCATATGAGACGCGTTGAGAAATGCCTTACTTCGCATAGTATTGCTACTTTACTTACGGCTGAATTTTCAAACGACAGATAATTTTTATTCGTGGAATAAAATTGACGTCTGACAGATTTTTAATGGAAGAACTGTCAAAAATTCAAAATTATTCTTCGGACAAAATTATCTAGCGTTGGAAAAATCAGCCCTTAAATAGACAAGTATTGTTTGTGAATACAGTTGTTAGCTTCTTATTTAAAGTGCTGCTAATTGATAATATTATTATCTGCCTTGTTTGTTGTAGCTTGTGAGATAAACAATTCTGTTTAAGGGGGAAGCATCAGGGTAGATGGATATTTCATGAAATAGTCATTCAATGGGATAATATGAAATTAGAGGGTTGTATTGATGATTTTAATTATTATAATTCTGTAAAGTCATATTTGTTACGCTCGTGAATTTTTAATCAGCATTCAACATAACACTGACCTGGAAATTGCAAAAAAAAAGGAAGAAAATTTCAGTTTCGCGGATTGCTTAGCGCATCCCCTTTAATATTTTAACCCTTAAATGCATAATGTTGCCATATGGCAACTAAGTACGTCATTTAATTTTTTTAAGAATGTGGCAGCTGTGAGTTTCTGAACGCACCTCTTTTTCAAAACAATATGCTATGAATATTAATATTATTATATAATTATAATATATTTATTTTTTCTAAATTCTATAGATAAATACCTATACAATAGCATTTTTTGCAATACGATATAATAAATCATGCATTTAAGGGTTAAATGGTATACCTCCGTTATGAAAATGATTAATTTTGTTTAAGTACAAAAAGGGTGTCCCATATACAAATGCCCCTAAGTTAAGAGAAAATCTGTACCATCGATAAACCCCTTTTCGAATAAAATAATATTATATTATTATATTATAGAAAATATTTTAAAAAAATATTTAAGGTGCAGTTTACACCTTGCCTTAGGTTATAGCCAAATGATAGATAATATTACTATATTTGAAATCTTTCTATCTTTATAAGGTGACATGTTATTGTTCCTATGTTAGTTAAGTCTATTGTTATATTTATTCAATGTTTATTAAGGTTGGTCTACATTATTCATTACTTATAATTTTGACTATTATATAGTGGATGGTCAAAATATTTTCGAAATATGTTTAACTCTATGCAGAGTGGCACCTCGATTGGTAACCTGTAACCATGGACTCAGTACATGATTCTGAACCCCCATGCGTTAAAATTTTACGTAGGTTATTAAAAGTCAAGTGTTGAAAAAAATCTTGAATAATAACATAAAAATAAAAAAAGCTGTTGCATACTTTTTCACCGCGTAGATAGATATTACAAATTCTAAACAACAGCGGTTTTTTTTTTTTTGGTAACCTACGAAAAACTTCTACGTTAGGGGGTTAGGTATCATGGGTATCATGTGCTGAACTCATGGTTACAGTTTTTGCGTCGATGTCCCTGCGAGCCTGAAATAAAAATGTCAATAAGTCGCCTAATCAAAATGCAACAACATTAAATGATTAATGAACTTTGAAAACTGTATTAAAATAAGAGTTTTTATGTTTAAACGTTTATTTGCTTATTTCTTTGTTAAAATAATGTGCCTAGTCTGTCTGATTTTTTTTTGTAAGTTTGAAAATATATTTTTTCTATGAATTTTGTTTCTTTTTTATATTCCGCACTTTTAACTGTTTTCAGCACTCGCTTTCTATCCTATTCTTCGTTCTTCCTTTCTGGTATGTGTGTGTAGTTTAGATATAGATTATATATAGAAAATTTTATCACTATTGTAAATTGATTCCAATCTGTGTGCAACTAGACATATCTTGGCTTTTCAAACTGAGCCTGCCTTACTTCCTTTCGTAATATTTCAGCACTGAAATCAATAAAAAATCGAGAATATATTTACTTACTACTAATAACACATTTGATATTCAAGCATTTTTACTTGATATACAAATTCATGAAATAGAAGGAACCACAAGTTTCACTCATTCCTTTTATACTGTCATTTTGTAAAGCAAAATATTCAGACTAGTTTTAAAATACCGCCTACATATTTTTACACTTCACTTTTCACTGCAATAAAGATCTTTTCTACACTAGAAATGTTCTATCCGTAGGGTAGTTGCCGCGTCTGAAAGCAGGTGGCGCCACAGGCGACAAGTAATGTCACTTTTCTTTTCTAAGTGACTTGCTAACAACACTGACGCGCATTTTTATAGAAATACATTAGATAAAAATATATTTGGACTTTATATAAATCATACGTAGGTGATACTTTATATAATGACGAATGTCGCTAAATATTTTTCTAAATCTACCCTATTTAGGTACCCAATCTTCCATTACATCTGTATAGTAGTAGGTAATCGCTTTTCGCTTCACATATTGCCTTTGCTATGATCTTTTTTATTGCTAGCAACATTTTAAGATTGTAACAGTTTTCGGCTGCAATTGCATAATCTAATTCTATAAAAGTGTAATTAATGATTACTCTTTTATAATTGGTATTTTGATAAATATAACTTATTTTAAAATAAAATCTGTAATGAAAAATAGATTGTGAAAATGTGTGTTTGTAGTTGTAGCCGGTAATCGTAGACCTTATTCTAGGTGCTTTGTAAGTCCATCCCAGTATACCTGAAGCTACTTAGAACTTTTAATAACCCGCATATTTATGTGAGCAGTCGATACAATTGTTTACTATTTTTACCTAGGTCATGAACTATTTTTTTTGCTTTGACGAAGTTGGATAAAAAGGTTACGGACCCCGCTTGACTCCCTCGAATTTAGCAAAAATAAAATCAATAAATGTCTCCCTAAAATATTACACAAATTGAGCATACGAAATGCCCTTTTGGTCTATAAATTGAGTTTCCTCATATTTTGGAAAAAAAACCATTATTACCTATTTAGAAATAGTAAATATATTATTGTACGGCACATAGAGATTATCAATGTATACGCATAACGTAGGTAGCTTAAAAGCGTCGAGCTTAGATAAACTAATGTCCTACAGACCACATTTGGGTCCATTCATAGATTAGGCAACCAGATTTTGCTTAGATTTAGATATTTGGCTTGTAACGATAACTCTACAGGGACCTTCAGACCAAGACCAAAAATAAGAAGGATCATAAAATTCGTTATTGGCCAACTTTTTGCGCTAAGTTCGGGCCAAATATTTTGGTGACCGTCATTAAATGTAGAAAAACTTCAGCGGTTACAAATCGCGAATTGTCAGAACAAACGGAGCTTTTTGAGCCAGAATTAGCTTCAACCGTGTGTGAAGTCTTTTTAAATCGGGCCAATCAGAAGGCAGCATTTCTCTATACGTGACACCGTAGAAACGGATTTTGTCGACGGAAGAATAGGACAAAATGACGAGATTATAGAAATATTTCTACCGTCATAAGCATGGCGATGAAGAAAAGAATTACTGTTTCTATTCTACTCTTCAGACGACAAGTCTACAATGTCAAGCATGGCGACCAATTTTTCTTAATTTTTCTTCTCAACAAGTGTCAAATAATCTACATCACATTGGCAGCATTCATTTATTTGTTTTAATCGCTCATGTGTCGCAGTTCGCGTCGCAGCCTAATGTAGCCTCAGCCTTATTGTCAGACAAGAATCTATATTAATTTAGAAATTTGCTCTCCCTTGGTATGGAAAGAATAAATATGTTTTTGTCTTCATATAAACGCGAGTCTAAGGGTCGCCCCCAACTCAAGCGGAAGAGATGTCGAGTCTGATAGAAAGAACTTTGTCTATTCTTGGTAGAATATAGGTAGTTTTGGTCATGCTACGCGAGCTGAAGTGATGACACAAGCGGTTGCAGCGCCATCTGCATAGTTTAGATTAGAACATTTTGCGAATTCACTTCTCTACCCTTAGAAAGATATGCTTATTAGAAATGTTCATGAATCATAAGTATTATTAGATAATAAATTGATTATTACGCGACTAGAAAACCCCAAACTCGTCCAAATTAATTAAATAAAATGTACTGTTTGTTTATTAAACACTGTACCTTAATGTCATAGCGAAACGGAATTGAAATGAATTTAATTTATACATTGTGGCACAATAATACTGAGTTGTGTTTAGATGGAAATATATTTTCTTGGATAATGTTTGCTATGTTATTTTATTTATAAAGTAACTCTCCTTTAGAATCCTATAATTTATAACGATTTTAACTATGTTAATTTTAATTGCTAGTACGTATGTAGTTACTTATGAGAATGAGTCTGTCGCCGTACCCAAGGCGAAATCCAAATTTCAACATTACAAAGTTGTAAAAAAGCTTAAAAATAAAATTAATTTCACACTGCTCCAAAACTTTAAGAATGATATTTTTTAATCTTCAAAGTCTATTCTTATGATTTTCGACCGATATATAAAAAAAAAAAAAAACTTGTTCAAACTAACGCCCGTACTATAAGAAAGCTTAATATTTTAGTAAATGTCTCTTACACTAACGAGGGACAATTTTATCAAAATTGAAGAAAATAAAACACAGTAGGTAGATTATTTATAGCAGCAAAATATTATTAGGTAGACAATGCTTGCCTGCACTACAAAGTGAACAATGTGATAGAAATGCAATATTAAAAACAGTTCTTAAAAATATAATTAAATGCAGTAAATCATCTAGTGTATACTTGATAAAATGGTAGAATAAGAGTAGGTGAGTAGGTACTGTAAGTAGACTATCTAATGACTTGCTTAGGTTTCTTCGTACACTTGTATCAACAATGAGAAATAAGTCCAAGCTGAGCTCATAATCTGAAAAACAAATAAGAATATTAAATGTTGCCCGGAGTTGGGAATTGTCCGAGCACCCTAATTGCGTAACACACTATTACTCTCAATTTGAATCATATTGCTAAATCCATTGCTCCATATGTTCAAAAAGTGTGTCTGCTCAACAACGTAAATAACGCAATGAATGTTGTTGAACTGTCAAAATGAAACCCATTGCTACTGATAGTGTATTACGCAATTGCCCTGCTGGTTGGTCGCAACAGGCACGGCCCCAATGTGGAGCTATAGGTATACCTCTGCCCAACCCTATGGGAAACAAGTCAAATGTTTTAGGAACGATACGAATTTGGATTTTATATATGTGAGTAGTAAGGTCTCAATCTGTTTGCTGGTCGTCTTAACATACCTTTGAAAAAGATCTGAGTGTCAATTGAGAAAATCCAAGAGCTGATAAATAACTGGGACGCTGCGCCCTGAAAACAAAAGTTAAGTTACTTATTCTACAAAAATAATACTGAAATGCAACACGTTGTAAGAGCATCACTTAGGAACGGCGGGACTAATTCGGCTAGTTTTTGTTTCAATATGTTCGAAATAGTTTGTATGGAAAGACAAAGGAGATTGACCGGTTTTGGACCAAATGCTGCCCAAGCATGGGAACACTTTAATTTGTTTCCTTACATGAATAGATATTAAAAAAAAATATATAATAAAAAAAATCCTGCCACGGATTTATAAATAAATAAATAAATCCTGGCCATTTCACACCAATTATTTAGTCCTATACAGTGCATAGCTCGTATTACAGGGATCTAAAAACGGACACACACAAACACACACAAATAAGAAAAAACACAAAAAACACAAAAAAAGAACACACACACACAACAACACACACAAAAAAAACACAAACAAGAACACACAAATAAGAATACACAAATAAGAATGTTAACAAGTAGCAACAAGTCTTATTTTATGGCTTTTGGTGCTTTAAGTTTTGATATTTTGAACAGAGCCAACTTCGAAAATATTTCGGTAGGTAGGGATACTGTTACTGCATTTCCTCCATTTTCCAACTCTTTTCGCAGTAGGAACCTACCAAATCAAACTTGCGCCTAGCTATTATAGCGAGCATATTCGTATCACGGATTCATTCATTATTCAAAACTATAACGGTCATCTTAATGACTTATCGGGTTTTTCGATGCCCTCCAGTAATGTGCAACTAATTCGAGCGCACATAAAGAGCAGACATACATCGTCGAAAGTGTACCATTGTTACATTTTAATCAACGGGGCTTGGTTCCATTGAACATTATTGCTGCTCGTGTTTTACTGGACGAAGAACAATCGGCAGTTGTGCCCACGTTATGTGCCTAGTTTGGTTTGTGGGGTGGGCTAGGCACCAAGACGTTGTGAGACGCCCTGCTTTATTTTTATATACAATAATCTTAAACGACGATGATGATGACGATGGATTATGTTAGTGCCTACATGAGGTATTATAACATAGGTTATCATTTTTGTTATGTTTATCATCTCTTTAAACCTATTAACAACATATTTTTTTCAAATAAATCCATTATTTATAATATACCGTCTTTTATTTTAAAAATAAGCTGTTGGTTATGATTTTTTGTTAATATAAGACCTCTACATTCAATATTTTTTTTCTCAAAACTCCTCGGATAGATTTTGAAGCGCTCTGGGTTACAGACTAGTATTAATCTAAGGAACATTGTACACTATGTTTCAATGTTGGGCGGCACTTGGTCCAACGTCCATACATAGATGGTCAATGTCCTTTTAAGATAATATTTACATAATATATGCTAACATACTCAAAAGAGTACATGTATATAAAACAATGGTAAGAATCATAGGGCATCAAAAAATTCGTCCGCGTCGCTGTCAGCGGAAAAGTGCCCGGGGTGTGGCAGCATTGCCACGTTGTATGGCAATGCTGATTCTTTGGCCAAAAAAGACAAATTTGGAAATAAAACGTCCTTTTTCTACAGGATTTTGGTATTCGTTCATGAAATTTGGACAGGACAGCGTCTGTCGGGTCAGCAAGTGTCTAAATAAACATCATAATAAGACAATATGGTTTAATAGATTAATTTGGTACCTGATAATTAAAGAAAGTATGAGGTTTTTTACTTTGACATCGCTCTCATACCAATAACTTTGATAAGCTGCGTCAGCAACTTGCGAGCTCTGAAATGTTACGTACAACATACAGTGGTTACTAAAAACAATAGCAGATATCAGCGGAAGAATAAAATAAATAGCGCTATCGGTGAGTAAATCTTCGAACGATTATTTATTTATATAAACTTCATGTACAATAGTGGTATATAGGCGGACTAAATGCCAGAAGGCATTTCTGCCAGTGTCTGGATAAAAAGGGCAACCAAAAATAAAACCATAATCCATGCTGATTAAGATATGATTAAGATAGTCAAATTAAGATACTCCATAGACGTGATTAAATAATTGGCTACAATAAATACGTCAATTTACGTCAGGCGCTGACTTTGACAGGACTAAACTACTATTTATCTTCTGCCTATTTCATAATGAAGGCGAAGAAGCGGATGGCGAAGCCACGGGCTAGAGTCGCTGTGTCCCTTATACAACACGAAACTTACCGTGTCATATAAGAACTGTCCCGATAGCGCTAGAAGAAAAATAGTGAACACCACATTCAGTACTGTCAGCAAATTAGCGATCGTTTCAGCTAGACCACCATATACCTGAAAGAGAGCATTGAAAACATAAACTGCTTTATGAGCTTAGTACATAGTTGCATGCGCTGTGAACCTGGGCTCGATTCACAGATCTGGCAATGTGAAATCTAAGTACAAGTGTACAAGGATCTTTGCCGCGTGGCCAAAATCGGAACTGACAGAGCCATCTTGTTTTTTCATTACAATTTTATAAAAATGTTAGCCAACAGGGCCCCCTGTCAATGTCATTCAAGTGCCAAAAGAGTCTTATAGCACTGTAAGTAAGTATTACTGGCTATTGGATACTGTCAGTCTGCCTTATCGTTATCATCCCACCGCTGGGCAAACTTTTAGGCACTAAAAGAAATGGCTACTAACCACAGTTAAGAATCCAAAGAAGCAAATCTCTAACGCAGCGAACGCGACGTGAATCAAGATCACTAAGCCGAAAATACTGCTCAGCTGATCTGCAATTCTGCGCAAAAATATGGTCAATGTTTTAACTTATCGCTAGCAGTGTTACCGGGCCCTATTGATCGAACACACACGTTTTTCTTGACGTGAAAGACTACAGATCATTCGCCGTGTGTAGGCACGGTCGTCAGTGTTGTATGGATCACTATGGAAGCTTGTTGACGGACACGTTTTTTCTACGGCGCGGTTTGCGCTGTACCGTAAAGAAACCGTGCCGTGTAAAAGGGTCTAATACCTTAAAAAAAGTGCTGAGTTAATTAACATCTGTCTTTAATTTGAACCTTCTCGCTAACCTCCCGTGTCAGCTACAAATTGATTGGATTAAGAAGATTAATCAGCGGGCGTCAGAAGGGCGCCTAATGAAGTTCTCTATGGCCATATAAAAATAAATTATACTATCTTACGTAACTATGGGGTAACAGAAGCAGCACCCTATTTGCGTAACACACTCAATCACAATCTGAATTATTTTGAAGGATATTGCTAATCCATTACTTCATATGTTCGAAAAATTTGGCTGCTCAATAACGTAAAAAAAGCAATGATTGTTATTGAATTGTCAAAATGAAAGCCATTGTGCTACGCAATTACCCTGAAGCTTTCGCTTCGAATAAAAGTACCTACATCAATTTCTATAAAAATATGAATTCTGTCTGTAATTTATTTGTAAATTTCTTGCCTCAGAAGTCGTTGATGTATCTTGACGATTCTCTTCACTTCCTCATAACTCTCAGGATCAGAAACGTTAATGCACTTCTTCAATTTATGGTCTTCGTCATGTATTTTGATGGCGTTCTTCAGATCAACTTTTAGTAATCGAAAGAGAGCGCTTACATTTGATGTCATGATCATGATTGTTAGGTCGAAAGGCAGGTAGAGACACATTTGGCAGGGTATCGCTAAGGGAGAGAAATATTTATGTAAGTATCTGTTGAGACCGCTCCACTCAACATCGCCGCGCGCTAGCGGCAGTGAAAGAGGGGTGCGGGGACAGCGGGAAGTCAGCCGGCCGACGGCCGAGCGCGGGCCCCCGCGCCACACCGCCAACAGTCAGCTGTTGCTCGCCTTAGTGCACGGCTGCGCTTGCGCGTCTTAGTTACAAATCCTATACATGTTTGTCATTTCTTCAACCGACCGTTGTAATTTCTGTACTACCATAAAGCTTGATCAGCCGTCCGATTCTGTAACCATCTCACCGTGAAAGCTTGGGTGAAGTGAGCGTGGATTGAGCTGCCATTCGCTGGGGACACCCCTATTAAGTAATAACACTATTAAGTGCTCACTTCACTTATGATTTCATGGTGAGATTTTTACAGAATCGACCGGCTGTAGTGATAAACAGAGTGGCAGGGACATCCACGCGCAAGTTTATACCATGGATTCAGTGCATGAGTCTCAACGCCCATGCATTGAATTTTTTAGTCGGTTTTAGTTGTAAAAAAAAATGCTATTCCATACATTTTGACCGCGCAGGCGCCACCCCGTATAATCAAGTCAGTCGAAGCAAACTGTGAAAGTTATGGGATAAAGAATATTCAAGGACACTTGGGAGGTGTTCTAACTATGTTGGAAGATCAAACCTACTTACTATTTAAAATCTTCCTATCGCCGAGAGCATTAGCTTATTCTAGTCTTTTATTCTGCGAGCGAAGCTGGGGCGGACCGCTAGATCCATTATACATTGCACGTGAATTATTTGTAAAACACTAAACTGAATTGCAAAATACGCAAAAAAGGCAAAAAGAATATGTAGGGGTCGTAGCAGGTAGCGTTCTGTAGTTTCTGCCTACCCTTATGGGAAGAAAGCGTGAATTTATGTATGTAAACTGAACTGATTAGCAGAGCTTTCCTGCATGATTCCTAAAAAGTTAATTACATGGGCTTTCACGAAAGGAAATAGGTAGATACTTGCGACGTCACAATGACCTAATGAATTGCCTACCGACTTTCAGCCCTCGTCTATTAATGAAAAGACGATTTTGCAATCAATACTTACTGCCAGCTAGCTCCCATAGGTACGTCAGCAGATAACTGAACAGCGAGTTGACATCCCAGAAGTTGGTCGGTTGGAACGGAAACAAATAAACATCAACACCCTTGCAGATGTTGAAGATTGATATGAGGAACGGTATCACTTCGAATAGGCTCAGGTTTGTCATCGCAAATATGAAGAATACTGGAAAAGGACAAGCAAAATCTTAATCTATTTACTGCTGAACTTAATCCTTCGAATATCACGATGACCTTAAGGCTTAACACCACATTTACTAGGGCCATTAAGTTACTGTAACCGAAAGTCCAGGGTCTAATGACAGACCTGGAAGGTGGCCACAGGAACTCCTCTAGTAAACCAGATAGCGTCGTCGTGTGTGGTTTCATTAGATTTGTCTGGAGAAGTGCAATTACACTAAGTGTTATCCACAGTCTGATGGAACTGGAAGGTGACCACAGGAATTCCTTAACTTAACAAGATGCCATGTTGTGTAGTTTATCGTCCACTGCTAGCCATGGACATTGACACCCAGTTTTCTTTCTTTCGTGTCCATTATCCCCCTCCACCTGTTTTCGGGAATAGGTCCCTCTAGCCATCAAAAAACTCTCAAACAGTATGGAATAGGCTGTTGTAAAAACAACGCAAGTCATTAAATTTCATGCATAGGGTGGTGAACCTTAGTTCTTGATCGATTGTTCGATACCGAACTTAAGTAAAAGAAAATGAGTGTTGTTACAATCAAGAGGAATCTTGATCCGCCGCAACCACGCCTTCAGTATGACCGCCTTCGGGTCGCTAGTCTCCAGATCTTTAGGCCACAGCTCACCGACTTCCAGCAACATATCCCTTATTTCAGACCTTCTTACAACAGCAATCACCATTTTTACTATATCTGAAAATATAAACTTATTTTACTCAAGGGTTGTTCCGGTTTAGTAACGGTTACATAAAAGGTTTAATTGAAATAATTGAAAAACCTCTTATTATTATTCCCATCATTATGAACAACATTCAAAATGGGACCAAATCTGAAATCGTGAAAAAAATATCAGCTGCTCCATACATTTATGTTCGAACAGCTTGACACAATTTAGGGAAAAACTGAATTTGTTTTTCGTGATTGAAATGCACACAGTTTGTTTTAATAAAGTGAAAGAAAATAATCTAAAAAATCTTCAAATTTTATATTATATTTCTGAAAAATTACAGAACGCAGAACGCCAACTGCTAGGATGAGAATTAGTTTGAGATAGATAAATAATTTATTTGTTGCAACACAACACACAAAAACACAATTAAACAAAGAAAACAAAGACTAATGGTTTGTAAATAAGTAAAATGGTGTATATTTGAATACTTAATTTATCTAATCTTTAGCTGATAGTATCGACTGTCAATTAATGTTTCAATATAATAGGTAGGTAGCAAACTGACCATAAATATATATACAACGTGTAACTTTAAATGCGCAAAACCTCAGACACCCCAACTGATTTTTAATTCAATTGACCTTTTTCAGAGACAATAATATAAAAAGTCATAAAAAAAAATGTAAAGGTTTTATGTGCTGTTTTAGTTTTACTGGCCATTCTGATCGTTTCTTGCGTCTGCGACGACGCTTTACCGAGGGAGGAGTCGTCACAGAGCCGCTGTGCCGCGCTGACACTGGCTTGCTTGACCTATTAATAAATAGACACGGCAACGTTATTAATGAAAATTTTTTGAAAAATGTGACCTGTATTAAAAAGTGGTTCAATTAATTCTGCTCATTATTCTGATCAAACTATTTTCAGGTTTTGCGCATTTAACGTTACACGTTGTACCTATAGTTTTTAATTTGTGGAAGCTTTTAAAAGGCAATTGTAAGCGCTCATTCTACATTATTTTTCTAGATATTAGACTGTAAGCTTTCTGATGAATAAATACATGAAATCAGCACATAACATCTAGACTCCTAGCTGAGAAATAATTGTGTAGAAAATTCTTATTTATTGTACTTACCTTGAAAAAACATAAGATCAACAGGCACTACGCGGACACTGTCTAAAAAATTATCAGCTCTGATACGCGAAATCAAAGTAAACTGCCCTAAAGTGAAGGGATAGAAGGTCAAACTAAACAATAATAACTTTAAATTGTTCCTGTTGAGATAACTTTTTGAATCGTCGAAGAAATCTATGCCAATGCATTTGAACAGGAAAACGTAACGGCTGAAAGTATTTTTGTAATCCATTGGGAGATTAGAATACAACATAGTTGCTCAAGTTTTAGAAATTAAGGATGAAGTAAATCGTACAAGATTCTACAGTTCTAGACAAATAAAAATCTAGAATTAAAGTGACCAATTGCGATTGCATCATTTAATTATTCAGGCATAATCATTTTTTCTATCATTATTGAATTAAAATCGCAATTATCGTTGACCTGCGCTTGCATTAAAACAATTAATTTGATTATTATCGCAATTTGCGACCTTACATGCAATTTCTGTGAAGGAATACTTATTTGTCATTCAGATTGAGCTATTTTCTGGTAAAACGTTTAGGGATCCATAGAAAAATATCCATACACTACAAAAGAACCACCATTATTTTTTTGAACGAAGTTCCTTCCCGCGGCTTGCGGTAGTGATTGACTGGTAGAAATCGTCACGCAAGGAAAAAGCGCTATGCCCTCCCCCCATGCGACTTTCTCGCTCTCTGTCTCTTTAATATACATAAACGAGGGTATGTGCGTGCGAGTATAGCGTAACACAGCGACACGTATATTACAAAAAAAAAAAAAAATATATTCTGGCCCGTATCTTTTTAAGTACCTAGCTTAGTTGTTACATATTACTATATTTAGGGCGCTAAATATTACTAAGGCTGAGATAAATAGACTCTACCTAGCACAGTTCAGCAACTTTCAAACTATATGAGACGGGAACATATCCTAGCTAAATAATATTTATTAACCTCGGCCTAAGAGTAAGGAATAAAACGCTTAATATCCATGTACCATTTTAATTCAGTATTAATTCTGATATTGATAATGTGACACAAATCAACGGAGCAGCGGTTTACCAGAACGTGTGCTCACAAAACAACCACGTCTTGTCTGCATATGCTATCGAGAGGAAGCTACTTTATTGACATCGACGACATGCAAAAGTCATAAACAACAAATTTAAAGCGAACGCGTTCAAAATTAGGCTACTGGCCTATATTTACGGGGCGTTTGATACTTTCGAAATTCGAATAGCCAGGTTGGGTTGTGCCTGGCACAATTCTGATTGGTTGACCGGTTCGGATGCGTTCAAAACCGCTATAACCGTACACCTTCGGGCGTATGATACACTGTTACTGTTAAATCTCCTATAAGTTCATGAGCTATAGACCGACCGCTTAACTGAGACTTTGCCTGAGGTAGCAGTGCGGTGCTGGAGGTGATGACGTGATGCGAGAGCATACTGATTCGTCAACTTGTGACAACTATCACCCCGCCCGCACCACGCAGCTACCTCAAACAACGTGTCAGTTAAGCGGTTGGCTTATAATAACTCATTTAACACATTGAACGCCGTGGTGGTCACCGGCGAGCGACAGTAATTATTCGTTAGTTAATTCTTTAGATAAAAATAAGAAATAATTATTTAGAGTGGTGTTTTTGACTATTTTGAACCATATACCTATGAGCCAATAAAATTAAAAACTTAAACTTGACGAAATCGCGAATCGGCATCAGCCCATATGGAAAGATTAGTAGTAGTGGTCACCGGTGACCACCATGGCGTTCAACGTGTTAAAAACAGATTGGCCTTTATTAATATTTTTATTTTGACAATGCATTCAAATAGATTTCAAAGTACACAATGGAGCAGCTACTTGAAAGGTATTATATTATTATAAATATACCCGTTCAAAAAACTTGGAATATTTTTTAAGAAAGACATGATTATTTTTATTTGTTCATCTATAGATGTCAATAAAGAACTAAAAACAAATAGATTCAAAGCAAATTTGTTGCATATGCAGAAAAAATCACTTGTGGACGGATTGTGCCTTCCTACTGTACAAACATCTACTCTTTTACATTGCAATAAAATTGAATTTAGACTAACACAGAATACACAAAGCTTTAACGCAAAGCTACTGTTTTTGCAAAGTAATAAATATAAATTCGGATTTTTTATACAGATATTTGTCGTTTATATGTAAGGTGATGAATACGTTAAAAAAGT
Source organism: Eremobia ochroleuca (assembly GCA_949629135.1). Taxonomy (NCBI): domain Eukaryota; kingdom Metazoa; phylum Arthropoda; class Insecta; order Lepidoptera; family Noctuidae; genus Eremobia; species Eremobia ochroleuca. The sequence continues at coordinate 3,164,561 of OX451398.1, forward strand.
TATGACCCAAGAGACATAGTATACGTAAAATATTCCGACAAAAAATAACCGAGGAATGTCATAGAAAAACATGGAAGTTTCTGATTAAAAGTGTGTTATTTTCTATCGACAAATATCCATTTTCAACATAAAAAACGTAAATGAGTAAACCGCCAAAACACATGTTCATAAGTACACTGCGATCTTAACAATTAAATGATTGAACCGAGCGCAGTTTCACCTTAACTATCTATAAATCGGCTTGACACACATCACGATTATAAAAAATCAGTCTAAAATATATTAAGGCAACTTGAGAATATAATATATACTCATAATATATTAGTTGTGGTATGTTCGCGTTTTTATAAAATGTATGTTTCAATTTTTTGCATTTTTTTTAATCAACTTCACTGCAACGAAATGAGAATCTTCTGCACGTTTCAATTCATCGGACTTTTTTTAAAGGAATAGTTTGTTGCTTGATTTTATTTGGATGAAATTGAAAAATCGATACCTCTGGGCTCATCAATATAATAATTAATCCTTCGAATGTTTTTGTCATATTCGATTTGGCATTTTGTGAGAATTACTATTCATTTAATTTCATCGAACAAAATAGCAACATTATTCCGTTTCCATGTTTGTGTTGAGTTCTTTTTAAAAGTTGGTCAGCTCTGAGGAAGCTGATACAATGATTCAAATAAAAATTACTGCAATTTATTCTCACCTGTATTTAAAAAAATACATAAGTAGATTATTTGAAACGTAGAACCAATAGAAAACGCGAACAAATACCACAAGGGACACAGAGTGTCAAAGTGCAGAGTGCATAGAGTCACTTTTGATTTAAATATCATCTGCTTATAATGATTATGAAAAAAAAAAACAATAATGCAGTTTAAATAATTATATAAAACACTATTTGGCAGTTAAAGACTCGTGATATTTATTATGGAAGTGTGTTCAATTCAATAACCAAAAGTTGGAATAATTGCCAACAATATCAGAGTAATCATAAAGCTTCCCAGACAATGCTAAAAACACAAGTAGTTAGTTTGCTAAAAATTGTTCTTTTATGAGCAGATGATAAGATATCGGTGACGATTTAAAGTGAACAATTCAATTATAATTTTTAATTATCTCAACGCTTCGGGGATTTAGTGAAATTGTTGGTTTTTAATAATTTGTAATTCTTCATTTTATTTCAAACAACTAGTTACAGTTTGTTGTAGGTGCTATTTAACTTTTATATTATGAAATAACACTAGATAGCCGTATATACCATTTTATAGTAAAGTTAGTTTTTTATTTGAGATCTTATTCGACATGCATTCGTGTAATTTAACAAGCATTGTCTTCAATAAAAAGTATTAATTAAAGTATATCCATAGACACATAGTATTATTTCCCAATATTTTCTTTAATCAAATTCACAGTACTTATATCAGAACAGTAACTTGCGCGGTGGAACATCAACATTTAATAATTTCACTCCCCTTTAAATTCGCAAAACACAACGTCATCATTATAATTTGTCCATTATATTGGTAAACAATACATAAACAGTGATATAGTATACATAACAACAGTGAACAAATAGGTGTACTATGTGCATACTAGGTTTAGCAAAGTTTTGACTTTGGTAAACCTAATATGTAGTATGTATGTAATATGTTTGTGACTGTTGCTCTGGGGATAAAATATTTTTTTTTTAAAGAGAAATGTTTGTATAATTTACTAAGAATTTGGTATCGACTGTGCACCCGATTGACTATTCAAAAACACAATCCTGTCTTTGCTGTCGAGCAGCCGGGTAATAATACAAAAAAGGGACATATTTTTAAAAGAGATATGTATGTATAATTTACTAAGAATTTGATTCAAAAACATAACCGTATCTTTGCTCTCGAGTAACCGGGTAAAAATACAAGAAAAATAATGACATGTTTTTATAGTATATGCAAACATTACAGATGTCGAGTAAAATATTATTTAAAATAATTAAATAATATTATTTATGAGTGTCAGATTTTGGCCTTTTGCACTGGTCTAAATGAATATTAAGAAAGAACAAATCAACGATATTAAGGATATAGAGGAATACCAAAGTGATTTTGTATGATATTTGGGATATCTCGTTCGGGTGCCATCGAAAGAATATTCCACTTTGCCTTTACACACACAGTCACTTACATAAATTTACAATTTATAAATAATTTAAATAGACAATACACATTCATTTGGTGTCAGACTAAAAGGTATTTGGAGCGAACGGTTTTTTTTATACAAAACGAATTTTGACAAAAAAAATAATAACAAAAATAAAAAAGGTTTCTACTTATGTACTGTATTATGATGTTATTCTTTATATATTAAAGAGACGAATATACATTTTTTTCGTATTTTTTTTTACATTATTTACAAGTATTTACATTGTAAAGCTGCCCACACACAACAAAGCTTGTGTTGTGTCGCAAGTCTTGGAAGACTTTTACGTTAGCTTTGGCTACTAATGCTACTATGAAATGTTTCTTTGCCAGATATTTTGTCTGATTCAACTGTTTTAATTTATCATAACTATACATTACTCGTTAAAAACTGGACGTTGGTCCTGCTTCTTGGTTTAACCCTTCGTATGTCAGAACATGGATCCACGCTAGACACAATGGATTTTTAATTGTTTACACAATGGCTTTTTAATTACGACATTAAACCGGTTAAATCGCTAACTTTTTTTTTATCGCCATCCTTATTCCAAAGACGTAAATGTCAAACTTGCGCCACAACCAATCATCATTATTTACATCACGGGACCAATTGAACGCAACTTAAATTTAATAATACGGGAATATATTACAGTTACATCTAAACGAAACGTAATGGCATAAGTGCGAAATAAAAAATAAAAAAGTATTTTGTGTTATCCAAGTTAACGGTAATGGTAGATAAATTATCTATAGTTTCATAATTATACGTTCAAGTCATTCAAGGACGACTGAGTCGCTTTTAAGTTTTTCCTATTTGAACAGACTGCTTTTGTATTTTCAACCTTATTCTTGTTTGCATTCAGTTGGAAATCAAATCAGTAGCATAAGACATTTAGTTTTGAAGACATGGAATATCGAACATTGTTTCAAGATTTTGTGATGCTGAATTGCATTTTATCGTTAAGACATAAGGTTGAAAACACATTGACAGTTGGACAGTGTTTCTTTCCTTTTAACTTATTCATAGTTGTCATAAGATCTGTACTTGTCTTTGCTGGATATTGCTTTGTGACACGAACATTTCATATTATAGTACCAATATACATACAGTATACAGCATGATTCTTTTTACCGTCTTCAAATTTTTACAGGATGTTCTAACCAAGAATATGAACAACTTATACTATGGTACTAACTCTGCGATCACGAAAAAAAAATCTGCTGTTTCACACATTTTGGTAGTAAGTTGGAAGCAAAAATGTCAGTTGAATTTTCAGCATTTAGTGTAGTTTGGGTAAGTTTAAGTAGGTAGTTATAATAAGTAGGTACTTTAATATGATTGTTTTCATAGCGATCTCATAAAAGTGTTTACTTTTATGAGATCGCTATGAAAACAATTGGCACTATATTAGTAGAATACAATAGTAGCATGATTAATGGCCACAGATAATATTTAAGATATTTTCTATACGATTTTATCACTGTGAGTAAATTTTCGATAAGCCCAGGTGGCACGGGCGTGTTTCTCCCGCAGCGATTTTTCTTCGTGCACCGGATTTTTGACGCACTGATTAGCGCCGAGAGTTGAAAATCAACAACACTGTGTTTTTTAACGCACTGGGATGCGGTCTGTTGGATTCTCAACGCTCAGCTTAACACCGACAGTTGAAAATCCTGTGCACGATAAAATCCCGTCGCGATGTTTTTACGTCCGTGCGAATATGTGCTTATAGTTACGTTAAGGCGAATTCAGGTTACTCCAACATAATTATCACCCATAAATCGGTTGAAAGACACTGAACGAGAGACAATAGAAGCTTTATTGTTATTACGTCTGGGGGCGTTTAATTTCCCGCAAAGTGTTAATTTATGACGGCGAAACCAGAAATAAGAAGGATATTTCTGTTAGGAAGCAGGAAGTAATCGTTGAGAAGTTTATTTCAGGAGATTTTAATACAAAGGTTACTTTTTTTTACCATTTCAGTTTATAATAATTCTGTGTAATGAATCATGCCACAATGTTGAGAGGAACTGTATCAGTTGCATTAATAAAAATAAGAATCAGTTTCACAACAGCCTCGCATAATACACCTTACTTCTGCGCATATAAGGTTCATAATTCAACACCGAGATCAGACACGCAACTCTCGACTTTGCCTTTGTCAGTTTCGAAGTTGCATGCAATTTTCCAAATTATTTTGATAGCCATAAATTTTAATTTCCTTCCGCCATATTTAATCCTAATCACAATAAAAGTTTTTTGTCTAGTAGATTTTAATATCGACCTTATTTTATACAGATAAGGTTCAGACTTCACTGTCATAGCTCATAATGTCCATTTAAAAAATAGAATAATATTCATACTTTGTTTACGCTGATTTCGACCTTATGTTTATAGAGATAAGGTTCAAACTTCATCGCCGAGGTCTTGGACGCAGTTTTCAGCGATGGGCACGTATTTGTCGTCTATTTGTATGAGAAGTATGCTTTTGTCGACGTGAGATCGAAGTTTCGGGTCTCTGTGGTTTGGCGTCCATTTGTGTACAACCTGGGAACAAGCGAGAAGTTTAATAAGTTAAATGAAAGTCTCTATCACCATAACACAATTTTGAAAGTTTCAAACATCTAATATTTTTGTTAATTTCCTGAACCAGGCTTTATTCTTGTAACTCACGCCCACCAATCAATCTGACGTCCTAGATATTACGCTTACGCTAAATGTATTTTACCAGTATCCAGACCAATACATTACTACTTATGATCCAGATATTAGAACTGTAATTATCACTCACCAGTCCATCCATCCCCGCCATCGGCACCCAGCTGCCCCAGAAGTTCCTCCCTCCTCTCTCCCTCTCCGCTTCCGAAGGCCACTGCACATCGATCCTCCTCCCCAAGTTGATACAATCATACACTCCCAGCGGCTCTATGATCAACACCTTACTACCGACACTCACATTCACTTTCAACTCACTCCTCCCCGAATCCGACCGTTTAATCTTCGTCTTTATCTCTTTCGCCTTAGAGTCCTTTTTCGATTCTTTCTTGAGGATAGATTCTTTGTTGGATAAGTCAGAGTAATGGGTTTCTTTTAACGGTATGGCTTCGGGTTTCTCAATGTAGCGGCCCGTTAGTTCTCGGTAACTTTCGCGTTCGTGACGTATCTCTTTACTGAGTTTCGACAAGTCTTTTGGTGTCATCTCGTTCACATAATACCTGGATGGAAAAAATATTATTATTAATTTGTGATTGGGAAAAGATGGTGTTAAGAAAGAACACGGGTGAGAATGACGTTATATGAATATGGTTTATGAGAGTTAAAGTTAATCATGTAAAAGTTTTAATCGCACACCAAAATTAAAATCATTCAAAGCGGTGTTTGTTATAAAAATAATAATGGTTTATGAAAATGGTGTTAACATTGCAAAATATCATTGTAAATATGTACAACAAACAAAGCGCAGCGCGTTCTCGGTAATAATTGTCAAAATCAAAATAATCGTAAACATTGTCGAAATCAAGTTTGATAAAATATGTACATGTACATATTTTTACACTTCACTTTTCACTGCAATAAAGATCTTTTCTACACTAGAAATGTTCTATCCGTAGGGTAGTTGCCGCGTCTGAAAGCAGGTGGCGCCACAGGCGACAAGTAATGTCACTTTTCTTTTCTAAGTGACTTGCTAACAACACTGACGCGCATTTTTATAGAAATACATTAGATAAAAATATATTTGGACTTTATATAAATCATACGTAGGTGATACTTTATATAATGACGAATGTCGCTAAATATTTTTCTAAATCTACCCTATTTAGGTACCCAATCTTCCATTACATCTGTATAGTAGTAGGTAATCGCTTTTCGCTTCACATATTGCCTTTGCTATGATCTTTTTTATTGCTAGCAACATTTTAAGATTGTAACAGTTTTCGGCTGCAATTGCATAATCTAATTCTATAAAAGTGTAATTAATGATTACTCTTTTATAATTGGTATTTTGATAAATATAACTTATTTTAAAATAAAATCTGTAATGAAAAATAGATTGTGAAAATGTGTGTTTGTAGTTGTAGCCGGTAATCGTAGACCTTATTCTAGGTGCTTTGTAAGTCCATCCCAGTATACCTGAAGCTACTTAGAACTTTTAATAACCCGCATATTTATGTGAGCAGTCGATACAATTGTTTACTATTTTTACCTAGGTCATGAACTATTTTTTTTGCTTTGACGAAGTTGGATAAAAAGGTTACGGACCCCGCTTGACTCCCTCGAATTTAGCAAAAATAAAATCAATAAATGTCTCCCTAAAATATTACACAAATTGAGCATACGAAATGCCCTTTTGGTCTATAAATTGAGTTTCCTCATATTTTGGAAAAAAAACCATTATTACCTATTTAGAAATAGTAAATATATTATTGTACGGCACATAGAGATTATCAATGTATACGCATAACGTAGGTAGCTTAAAAGCGTCGAGCTTAGATAAACTAATGTCCTACAGACCACATTTGGGTCCATTCATAGATTAGGCAACCAGATTTTGCTTAGATTTAGATATTTGGCTTGTAACGATAACTCTACAGGGACCTTCAGACCAAGACCAAAAATAAGAAGGATCATAAAATTCGTTATTGGCCAACTTTTTGCGCTAAGTTCGGGCCAAATATTTTGGTGACCGTCATTAAATGTAGAAAAACTTCAGCGGTTACAAATCGCGAATTGTCAGAACAAACGGAGCTTTTTGAGCCAGAATTAGCTTCAACCGTGTGTGAAGTCTTTTTAAATCGGGCCAATCAGAAGGCAGCATTTCTCTATACGTGACACCGTAGAAACGGATTTTGTCGACGGAAGAATAGGACAAAATGACGAGATTATAGAAATATTTCTACCGTCATAAGCATGGCGATGAAGAAAAGAATTACTGTTTCTATTCTACTCTTCAGACGACAAGTCTACAATGTCAAGCATGGCGACCAATTTTTCTTAATTTTTCTTCTCAACAAGTGTCAAATAATCTACATCACATTGGCAGCATTCATTTATTTGTTTTAATCGCTCATGTGTCGCAGTTCGCGTCGCAGCCTAATGTAGCCTCAGCCTTATTGTCAGACAAGAATCTATATTAATTTAGAAATTTGCTCTCCCTTGGTATGGAAAGAATAAATATGTTTTTGTCTTCATATAAACGCGAGTCTAAGGGTCGCCCCCAACTCAAGCGGAAGAGATGTCGAGTCTGATAGAAAGAACTTTGTCTATTCTTGGTAGAATATAGGTAGTTTTGGTCATGCTACGCGAGCTGAAGTGATGACACAAGCGGTTGCAGCGCCATCTGCATAGTTTAGATTAGAACATTTTGCGAATTCACTTCTCTACCCTTAGAAAGATATGCTTATTAGAAATGTTCATGAATCATAAGTATTATTAGATAATAAATTGATTATTACGCGACTAGAAAACCCCAAACTCGTCCAAATTAATTAAATAAAATGTACTGTTTGTTTATTAAACACTGTACCTTAAGAGGGTTCATCCGTTAGAGCCATGTTGGAGATTCAAAATTGATGATTTCCGACGGACAATAAAACCATAATGTGTTTAATTTATAGATGAGATATTGACGTCATATTATTGGGAATTTTATAATCTAGTGCATGGCTGAAAAACATTTTCAATTTTTCGTATAGTTTTCTCATCAGAACCGTTTTTATGCAAGCCTTTTTTGAAACTAGCGATCGATGGTCTAAGCAGATGCGAGATATTAGTAAAACCATATACGACAAACTTATAACAATATTACTTTATAAAAAATAATAACATTTATTAGTGCATGGCTGAAAAAAAAACACGATTACTGTAAGTTTTCATTCAAGAAAAGTATATTCAAAAGTGTCAATTGTAGCCACTTTTCGAGATATTAAACGTGTTAGTTTAGGATGAAATCTGAAATATTTATATTTTCTTTTAGACCTAGTAAATTAAGACATTTATGTTCTAAAACATGGTTCAAATATTTTTTTAATAACTTATATGTTTATTTTACTATGAATTATTTAGTATTGCTATATAATCGGCGAGGATTCACGCCACCGCTCAGCGCGCCGTTCTGGAGTAACGCTCTTAATGTCATAGCGAAACGGAATTGAAATGAATTTAATTTATACATTGTGGCACAATAATACTGAGTTGTGTTTAGATGGAAATATATTTTCTTGGATAATGTTTGCTATGTTATTTTATTTATAAAGTAACTCTCCTTTAGAATCCTATAATTTATAACGATTTTAACTATGTTAATTTTAATTGCTAGTACGTATGTAGTTACTTATGAGAATGAGTCTGTCGCCGTACCCAAGGCGAAATCCAAATTTCAACATTACAAAGTTGTAAAAAAGCTTAAAAATAAAATTAATTTCACACTGCTCCAAAACTTTAAGAATGATATTTTTTAATCTTCAAAGTCTATTCTTATGATTTTCGACCGATATATAAAAAAAAAAAAAAACTTGTTCAAACTAACGCCCGTACTATAAGAAAGCTTAATATTTTAGTAAATGTCTCTTACACTAACGAGGGACAATTTTATCAAAATTGAAGAAAATAAAACACAGTAGGTAGATTATTTATAGCAGCAAAATATTATTAGGTAGACAATGCTTGCCTGCACTACAAAGTGAACAATGTGATAGAAATGCAATATTAAAAACAGTTCTTAAAAATATAATTAAATGCAGTAAATCATCTAGTGTATACTTGATAAAATGGTAGAATAAGAGTAGGTGAGTAGGTACTGTAAGTAGACTATCTAATGACTTGCTTAGGTTTCTTCGTACACTTGTATCAACAATGAGAAATAAGTCCAAGCTGAGCTCATAATCTGAAAAACAAATAAGAATATTAAATGTTGCCCGGAGTTGGGAATTGTCCGAGCACCCTAATTGCGTAACACACTATTACTCTCAATTTGAATCATATTGCTAAATCCATTGCTCCATATGTTCAAAAAGTGTGTCTGCTCAACAACGTAAATAACGCAATGAATGTTGTTGAACTGTCAAAATGAAACCCATTGCTACTGATAGTGTATTACGCAATTGCCCTGCTGGTTGGTCGCAACAGGCACGGCCCCAATGTGGAGCTATAGGTATACCTCTGCCCAACCCTATGGGAAACAAGTCAAATGTTTTAGGAACGATACGAATTTGGATTTTATATATGTGAGTAGTAAGGTCTCAATCTGTTTGCTGGTCGTCTTAACATACCTTTGAAAAAGATCTGAGTGTCAATTGAGAAAATCCAAGAGCTGATAAATAACTGGGACGCTGCGCCCTGAAAACAAAAGTTAAGTTACTTATTCTACAAAAATAATACTGAAATGCAACACGTTGTAAGAGCATCACTTAGGAACGGCGGGACTAATTCGGCTAGTTTTTGTTTCAATATGTTCGAAATAGTTTGTATGGAAAGACAAAGGAGATTGACCGGTTTTGGACCAAATGCTGCCCAAGCATGGGAACACTTTAATTTGTTTCCTTACATGAATAGATATTAAAAAAAAATATATAATAAAAAAAATCCTGCCACGGATTTATAAATAAATAAATAAATCCTGGCCATTTCACACCAATTATTTAGTCCTATACAGTGCATAGCTCGTATTACAGGGATCTAAAAACGGACACACACAAACACACACAAATAAGAAAAAACACAAAAAACACAAAAAAAGAACACACACACACAACAACACACACAAAAAAAACACAAACAAGAACACACAAATAAGAATACACAAATAAGAATGTTAACAAGTAGCAACAAGTCTTATTTTATGGCTTTTGGTGCTTTAAGTTTTGATATTTTGAACAGAGCCAACTTCGAAAATATTTCGGTAGGTAGGGATACTGTTACTGCATTTCCTCCATTTTCCAACTCTTTTCGCAGTAGGAACCTACCAAATCAAACTTGCGCCTAGCTATTATAGCGAGCATATTCGTATCACGGATTCATTCATTATTCAAAACTATAACGGTCATCTTAATGACTTATCGGGTTTTTCGATGCCCTCCAGTAATGTGCAACTAATTCGAGCGCACATAAAGAGCAGACATACATCGTCGAAAGTGTACCATTGTTACATTTTAATCAACGGGGCTTGGTTCCATTGAACATTATTGCTGCTCGTGTTTTACTGGACGAAGAACAATCGGCAGTTGTGCCCACGTTATGTGCCTAGTTTGGTTTGTGGGGTGGGCTAGGCACCAAGACGTTGTGAGACGCCCTGCTTTATTTTTATATACAATAATCTTAAACGACGATGATGATGACGATGGATTATGTTAGTGCCTACATGAGGTATTATAACATAGGTTATCATTTTTGTTATGTTTATCATCTCTTTAAACCTATTAACAACATATTTTTTTCAAATAAATCCATTATTTATAATATACCGTCTTTTATTTTAAAAATAAGCTGTTGGTTATGATTTTTTGTTAATATAAGACCTCTACATTCAATATTTTTTTTCTCAAAACTCCTCGGATAGATTTTGAAGCGCTCTGGGTTACAGACTAGTATTAATCTAAGGAACATTGTACACTATGTTTCAATGTTGGGCGGCACTTGGTCCAACGTCCATACATAGATGGTCAATGTCCTTTTAAGATAATATTTACATAATATATGCTAACATACTCAAAAGAGTACATGTATATAAAACAATGGTAAGAATCATAGGGCATCAAAAAATTCGTCCGCGTCGCTGTCAGCGGAAAAGTGCCCGGGGTGTGGCAGCATTGCCACGTTGTATGGCAATGCTGATTCTTTGGCCAAAAAAGACAAATTTGGAAATAAAACGTCCTTTTTCTACAGGATTTTGGTATTCGTTCATGAAATTTGGACAGGACAGCGTCTGTCGGGTCAGCAAGTGTCTAAATAAACATCATAATAAGACAATATGGTTTAATAGATTAATTTGGTACCTGATAATTAAAGAAAGTATGAGGTTTTTTACTTTGACATCGCTCTCATACCAATAACTTTGATAAGCTGCGTCAGCAACTTGCGAGCTCTGAAATGTTACGTACAACATACAGTGGTTACTAAAAACAATAGCAGATATCAGCGGAAGAATAAAATAAATAGCGCTATCGGTGAGTAAATCTTCGAACGATTATTTATTTATATAAACTTCATGTACAATAGTGGTATATAGGCGGACTAAATGCCAGAAGGCATTTCTGCCAGTGTCTGGATAAAAAGGGCAACCAAAAATAAAACCATAATCCATGCTGATTAAGATATGATTAAGATAGTCAAATTAAGATACTCCATAGACGTGATTAAATAATTGGCTACAATAAATACGTCAATTTACGTCAGGCGCTGACTTTGACAGGACTAAACTACTATTTATCTTCTGCCTATTTCATAATGAAGGCGAAGAAGCGGATGGCGAAGCCACGGGCTAGAGTCGCTGTGTCCCTTATACAACACGAAACTTACCGTGTCATATAAGAACTGTCCCGATAGCGCTAGAAGAAAAATAGTGAACACCACATTCAGTACTGTCAGCAAATTAGCGATCGTTTCAGCTAGACCACCATATACCTGAAAGAGAGCATTGAAAACATAAACTGCTTTATGAGCTTAGTACATAGTTGCATGCGCTGTGAACCTGGGCTCGATTCACAGATCTGGCAATGTGAAATCTAAGTACAAGTGTACAAGGATCTTTGCCGCGTGGCCAAAATCGGAACTGACAGAGCCATCTTGTTTTTTCATTACAATTTTATAAAAATGTTAGCCAACAGGGCCCCCTGTCAATGTCATTCAAGTGCCAAAAGAGTCTTATAGCACTGTAAGTAAGTATTACTGGCTATTGGATACTGTCAGTCTGCCTTATCGTTATCATCCCACCGCTGGGCAAACTTTTAGGCACTAAAAGAAATGGCTACTAACCACAGTTAAGAATCCAAAGAAGCAAATCTCTAACGCAGCGAACGCGACGTGAATCAAGATCACTAAGCCGAAAATACTGCTCAGCTGATCTGCAATTCTGCGCAAAAATATGGTCAATGTTTTAACTTATCGCTAGCAGTGTTACCGGGCCCTATTGATCGAACACACACGTTTTTCTTGACGTGAAAGACTACAGATCATTCGCCGTGTGTAGGCACGGTCGTCAGTGTTGTATGGATCACTATGGAAGCTTGTTGACGGACACGTTTTTTCTACGGCGCGGTTTGCGCTGTACCGTAAAGAAACCGTGCCGTGTAAAAGGGTCTAATACCTTAAAAAAAGTGCTGAGTTAATTAACATCTGTCTTTAATTTGAACCTTCTCGCTAACCTCCCGTGTCAGCTACAAATTGATTGGATTAAGAAGATTAATCAGCGGGCGTCAGAAGGGCGCCTAATGAAGTTCTCTATGGCCATATAAAAATAAATTATACTATCTTACGTAACTATGGGGTAACAGAAGCAGCACCCTATTTGCGTAACACACTCAATCACAATCTGAATTATTTTGAAGGATATTGCTAATCCATTACTTCATATGTTCGAAAAATTTGGCTGCTCAATAACGTAAAAAAAGCAATGATTGTTATTGAATTGTCAAAATGAAAGCCATTGTGCTACGCAATTACCCTGAAGCTTTCGCTTCGAATAAAAGTACCTACATCAATTTCTATAAAAATATGAATTCTGTCTGTAATTTATTTGTAAATTTCTTGCCTCAGAAGTCGTTGATGTATCTTGACGATTCTCTTCACTTCCTCATAACTCTCAGGATCAGAAACGTTAATGCACTTCTTCAATTTATGGTCTTCGTCATGTATTTTGATGGCGTTCTTCAGATCAACTTTTAGTAATCGAAAGAGAGCGCTTACATTTGATGTCATGATCATGATTGTTAGGTCGAAAGGCAGGTAGAGACACATTTGGCAGGGTATCGCTAAGGGAGAGAAATATTTATGTAAGTATCTGTTGAGACCGCTCCACTCAACATCGCCGCGCGCTAGCGGCAGTGAAAGAGGGGTGCGGGGACAGCGGGAAGTCAGCCGGCCGACGGCCGAGCGCGGGCCCCCGCGCCACACCGCCAACAGTCAGCTGTTGCTCGCCTTAGTGCACGGCTGCGCTTGCGCGTCTTAGTTACAAATCCTATACATGTTTGTCATTTCTTCAACCGACCGTTGTAATTTCTGTACTACCATAAAGCTTGATCAGCCGTCCGATTCTGTAACCATCTCACCGTGAAAGCTTGGGTGAAGTGAGCGTGGATTGAGCTGCCATTCGCTGGGGACACCCCTATTAAGTAATAACACTATTAAGTGCTCACTTCACTTATGATTTCATGGTGAGATTTTTACAGAATCGACCGGCTGTAGTGATAAACAGAGTGGCAGGGACATCCACGCGCAAGTTTATACCATGGATTCAGTGCATGAGTCTCAACGCCCATGCATTGAATTTTTTAGTCGGTTTTAGTTGTAAAAAAAAATGCTATTCCATACATTTTGACCGCGCAGGCGCCACCCCGTATAATCAAGTCAGTCGAAGCAAACTGTGAAAGTTATGGGATAAAGAATATTCAAGGACACTTGGGAGGTGTTCTAACTATGTTGGAAGATCAAACCTACTTACTATTTAAAATCTTCCTATCGCCGAGAGCATTAGCTTATTCTAGTCTTTTATTCTGCGAGCGAAGCTGGGGCGGACCGCTAGATCCATTATACATTGCACGTGAATTATTTGTAAAACACTAAACTGAATTGCAAAATACGCAAAAAAGGCAAAAAGAATATGTAGGGGTCGTAGCAGGTAGCGTTCTGTAGTTTCTGCCTACCCTTATGGGAAGAAAGCGTGAATTTATGTATGTAAACTGAACTGATTAGCAGAGCTTTCCTGCATGATTCCTAAAAAGTTAATTACATGGGCTTTCACGAAAGGAAATAGGTAGATACTTGCGACGTCACAATGACCTAATGAATTGCCTACCGACTTTCAGCCCTCGTCTATTAATGAAAAGACGATTTTGCAATCAATACTTACTGCCAGCTAGCTCCCATAGGTACGTCAGCAGATAACTGAACAGCGAGTTGACATCCCAGAAGTTGGTCGGTTGGAACGGAAACAAATAAACATCAACACCCTTGCAGATGTTGAAGATTGATATGAGGAACGGTATCACTTCGAATAGGCTCAGGTTTGTCATCGCAAATATGAAGAATACTGGAAAAGGACAAGCAAAATCTTAATCTATTTACTGCTGAACTTAATCCTTCGAATATCACGATGACCTTAAGGCTTAACACCACATTTACTAGGGCCATTAAGTTACTGTAACCGAAAGTCCAGGGTCTAATGACAGACCTGGAAGGTGGCCACAGGAACTCCTCTAGTAAACCAGATAGCGTCGTCGTGTGTGGTTTCATTAGATTTGTCTGGAGAAGTGCAATTACACTAAGTGTTATCCACAGTCTGATGGAACTGGAAGGTGACCACAGGAATTCCTTAACTTAACAAGATGCCATGTTGTGTAGTTTATCGTCCACTGCTAGCCATGGACATTGACACCCAGTTTTCTTTCTTTCGTGTCCATTATCCCCCTCCACCTGTTTTCGGGAATAGGTCCCTCTAGCCATCAAAAAACTCTCAAACAGTATGGAATAGGCTGTTGTAAAAACAACGCAAGTCATTAAATTTCATGCATAGGGTGGTGAACCTTAGTTCTTGATCGATTGTTCGATACCGAACTTAAGTAAAAGAAAATGAGTGTTGTTACAATCAAGAGGAATCTTGATCCGCCGCAACCACGCCTTCAGTATGACCGCCTTCGGGTCGCTAGTCTCCAGATCTTTAGGCCACAGCTCACCGACTTCCAGCAACATATCCCTTATTTCAGACCTTCTTACAACAGCAATCACCATTTTTACTATATCTGAAAATATAAACTTATTTTACTCAAGGGTTGTTCCGGTTTAGTAACGGTTACATAAAAGGTTTAATTGAAATAATTGAAAAACCTCTTATTATTATTCCCATCATTATGAACAACATTCAAAATGGGACCAAATCTGAAATCGTGAAAAAAATATCAGCTGCTCCATACATTTATGTTCGAACAGCTTGACACAATTTAGGGAAAAACTGAATTTGTTTTTCGTGATTGAAATGCACACAGTTTGTTTTAATAAAGTGAAAGAAAATAATCTAAAAAATCTTCAAATTTTATATTATATTTCTGAAAAATTACAGAACGCAGAACGCCAACTGCTAGGATGAGAATTAGTTTGAGATAGATAAATAATTTATTTGTTGCAACACAACACACAAAAACACAATTAAACAAAGAAAACAAAGACTAATGGTTTGTAAATAAGTAAAATGGTGTATATTTGAATACTTAATTTATCTAATCTTTAGCTGATAGTATCGACTGTCAATTAATGTTTCAATATAATAGGTAGGTAGCAAACTGACCATAAATATATATACAACGTGTAACTTTAAATGCGCAAAACCTCAGACACCCCAACTGATTTTTAATTCAATTGACCTTTTTCAGAGACAATAATATAAAAAGTCATAAAAAAAAATGTAAAGGTTTTATGTGCTGTTTTAGTTTTACTGGCCATTCTGATCGTTTCTTGCGTCTGCGACGACGCTTTACCGAGGGAGGAGTCGTCACAGAGCCGCTGTGCCGCGCTGACACTGGCTTGCTTGACCTATTAATAAATAGACACGGCAACGTTATTAATGAAAATTTTTTGAAAAATGTGACCTGTATTAAAAAGTGGTTCAATTAATTCTGCTCATTATTCTGATCAAACTATTTTCAGGTTTTGCGCATTTAACGTTACACGTTGTACCTATAGTTTTTAATTTGTGGAAGCTTTTAAAAGGCAATTGTAAGCGCTCATTCTACATTATTTTTCTAGATATTAGACTGTAAGCTTTCTGATGAATAAATACATGAAATCAGCACATAACATCTAGACTCCTAGCTGAGAAATAATTGTGTAGAAAATTCTTATTTATTGTACTTACCTTGAAAAAACATAAGATCAACAGGCACTACGCGGACACTGTCTAAAAAATTATCAGCTCTGATACGCGAAATCAAAGTAAACTGCCCTAAAGTGAAGGGATAGAAGGTCAAACTAAACAATAATAACTTTAAATTGTTCCTGTTGAGATAACTTTTTGAATCGTCGAAGAAATCTATGCCAATGCATTTGAACAGGAAAACGTAACGGCTGAAAGTATTTTTGTAATCCATTGGGAGATTAGAATACAACATAGTTGCTCAAGTTTTAGAAATTAAGGATGAAGTAAATCGTACAAGATTCTACAGTTCTAGACAAATAAAAATCTAGAATTAAAGTGACCAATTGCGATTGCATCATTTAATTATTCAGGCATAATCATTTTTTCTATCATTATTGAATTAAAATCGCAATTATCGTTGACCTGCGCTTGCATTAAAACAATTAATTTGATTATTATCGCAATTTGCGACCTTACATGCAATTTCTGTGAAGGAATACTTATTTGTCATTCAGATTGAGCTATTTTCTGGTAAAACGTTTAGGGATCCATAGAAAAATATCCATACACTACAAAAGAACCACCATTATTTTTTTGAACGAAGTTCCTTCCCGCGGCTTGCGGTAGTGATTGACTGGTAGAAATCGTCACGCAAGGAAAAAGCGCTATGCCCTCCCCCCATGCGACTTTCTCGCTCTCTGTCTCTTTAATATACATAAACGAGGGTATGTGCGTGCGAGTATAGCGTAACACAGCGACACGTATATTACAAAAAAAAAAAAAAATATATTCTGGCCCGTATCTTTTTAAGTACCTAGCTTAGTTGTTACATATTACTATATTTAGGGCGCTAAATATTACTAAGGCTGAGATAAATAGACTCTACCTAGCACAGTTCAGCAACTTTCAAACTATATGAGACGGGAACATATCCTAGCTAAATAATATTTATTAACCTCGGCCTAAGAGTAAGGAATAAAACGCTTAATATCCATGTACCATTTTAATTCAGTATTAATTCTGATATTGATAATGTGACACAAATCAACGGAGCAGCGGTTTACCAGAACGTGTGCTCACAAAACAACCACGTCTTGTCTGCATATGCTATCGAGAGGAAGCTACTTTATTGACATCGACGACATGCAAAAGTCATAAACAACAAATTTAAAGCGAACGCGTTCAAAATTAGGCTACTGGCCTATATTTACGGGGCGTTTGATACTTTCGAAATTCGAATAGCCAGGTTGGGTTGTGCCTGGCACAATTCTGATTGGTTGACCGGTTCGGATGCGTTCAAAACCGCTATAACCGTACACCTTCGGGCGTATGATACACTGTTACTGTTAAATCTCCTATAAGTTCATGAGCTATAGACCGACCGCTTAACTGAGACTTTGCCTGAGGTAGCAGTGCGGTGCTGGAGGTGATGACGTGATGCGAGAGCATACTGATTCGTCAACTTGTGACAACTATCACCCCGCCCGCACCACGCAGCTACCTCAAACAACGTGTCAGTTAAGCGGTTGGCTTATAATAACTCATTTAACACATTGAACGCCGTGGTGGTCACCGGCGAGCGACAGTAATTATTCGTTAGTTAATTCTTTAGATAAAAATAAGAAATAATTATTTAGAGTGGTGTTTTTGACTATTTTGAACCATATACCTATGAGCCAATAAAATTAAAAACTTAAACTTGACGAAATCGCGAATCGGCATCAGCCCATATGGAAAGATTAGTAGTAGTGGTCACCGGTGACCACCATGGCGTTCAACGTGTTAAAAACAGATTGGCCTTTATTAATATTTTTATTTTGACAATGCATTCAAATAGATTTCAAAGTACACAATGGAGCAGCTACTTGAAAGGTATTATATTATTATAAATATACCCGTTCAAAAAACTTGGAATATTTTTTAAGAAAGACATGATTATTTTTATTTGTTCATCTATAGATGTCAATAAAGAACTAAAAACAAATAGATTCAAAGCAAATTTGTTGCATATGCAGAAAAAATCACTTGTGGACGGATTGTGCCTTCCTACTGTACAAACATCTACTCTTTTACATTGCAATAAAATTGAATTTAGACTAACACAGAATACACAAAGCTTTAACGCAAAGCTACTGTTTTTGCAAAGTAATAAATATAAATTCGGATTTTTTATACAGATATTTGTCGTTTATATGTAAGGTGATGAATACGTTAAAAAAGTTATGACCCAAGAGACATAGTATACGTAAAATATTCCGACAAAAAATAACCGAGGAATGTCATAGAAAAACATGGAAGTTTCTGATTAAAAGTGTGTTATTTTCTATCGACAAATATCCATTTTCAACATAAAAAACGTAAATGAGTAAACCGCCAAAACACATGTTCATAAGTACACTGCGATCTTAACAATTAAATGATTGAACCGAGCGCAGTTTCACCTTAACTATCTATAAATCGGCTTGACACACATCACGATTATAAAAAATCAGTCTAAAATATATTAAGGCAACTTGAGAATATAATATATACTCATAATATATTAGTTGTGGTATGTTCGCGTTTTTATAAAATGTATGTTTCAATTTTTTGCATTTTTTTTAATCAACTTCACTGCAACGAAATGAGAATCTTCTGCACGTTTCAATTCATCGGACTTTTTTTAAAGGAATAGTTTGTTGCTTGATTTTATTTGGATGAAATTGAAAAATCGATACCTCTGGGCTCATCAATATAATAATTAATCCTTCGAATGTTTTTGTCATATTCGATTTGGCATTTTGTGAGAATTACTATTCATTTAATTTCATCGAACAAAATAGCAACATTATTCCGTTTCCATGTTTGTGTTGAGTTCTTTTTAAAAGTTGGTCAGCTCTGAGGAAGCTGATACAATGATTCAAATAAAAATTACTGCAATTTATTCTCACCTGTATTTAAAAAAATACATAAGTAGATTATTTGAAACGTAGAACCAATAGAAAACGCGAACAAATACCACAAGGGACACAGAGTGTCAAAGTGCAGAGTGCATAGAGTCACTTTTGATTTAAATATCATCTGCTTATAATGATTATGAAAAAAAAAAACAATAATGCAGTTTAAATAATTATATAAAACACTATTTGGCAGTTAAAGACTCGTGATATTTATTATGGAAGTGTGTTCAATTCAATAACCAAAAGTTGGAATAATTGCCAACAATATCAGAGTAATCATAAAGCTTCCCAGACAATGCTAAAAACACAAGTAGTTAGTTTGCTAAAAATTGTTCTTTTATGAGCAGATGATAAGATATCGGTGACGATTTAAAGTGAACAATTCAATTATAATTTTTAATTATCTCAACGCTTCGGGGATTTAGTGAAATTGTTGGTTTTTAATAATTTGTAATTCTTCATTTTATTTCAAACAACTAGTTACAGTTTGTTGTAGGTGCTATTTAACTTTTATATTATGAAATAACACTAGATAGCCGTATATACCATTTTATAGTAAAGTTAGTTTTTTATTTGAGATCTTATTCGACATGCATTCGTGTAATTTAACAAGCATTGTCTTCAATAAAAAGTATTAATTAAAGTATATCCATAGACACATAGTATTATTTCCCAATATTTTCTTTAATCAAATTCACAGTACTTATATCAGAACAGTAACTTGCGCGGTGGAACATCAACATTTAATAATTTCACTCCCCTTTAAATTCGCAAAACACAACGTCATCATTATAATTTGTCCATTATATTGGTAAACAATACATAAACAGTGATATAGTATACATAACAACAGTGAACAAATAGGTGTACTATGTGCATACTAGGTTTAGCAAAGTTTTGACTTTGGTAAACCTAATATGTAGTATGTATGTAATATGTTTGTGACTGTTGCTCTGGGGATAAAATATTTTTTTTTTAAAGAGAAATGTTTGTATAATTTACTAAGAATTTGGTATCGACTGTGCACCCGATTGACTATTCAAAAACACAATCCTGTCTTTGCTGTCGAGCAGCCGGGTAATAATACAAAAAAGGGACATATTTTTAAAAGAGATATGTATGTATAATTTACTAAGAATTTGATTCAAAAACATAACCGTATCTTTGCTCTCGAGTAACCGGGTAAAAATACAAGAAAAATAATGACATGTTTTTATAGTATATGCAAACATTACAGATGTCGAGTAAAATATTATTTAAAATAATTAAATAATATTATTTATGAGTGTCAGATTTTGGCCTTTTGCACTGGTCTAAATGAATATTAAGAAAGAACAAATCAACGATATTAAGGATATAGAGGAATACCAAAGTGATTTTGTATGATATTTGGGATATCTCGTTCGGGTGCCATCGAAAGAATATTCCACTTTGCCTTTACACACACAGTCACTTACATAAATTTACAATTTATAAATAATTTAAATAGACAATACACATTCATTTGGTGTCAGACTAAAAGGTATTTGGAGCGAACGGTTTTTTTTATACAAAACGAATTTTGACAAAAAAAATAATAACAAAAATAAAAAAGGTTTCTACTTATGTACTGTATTATGATGTTATTCTTTATATATTAAAGAGACGAATATACATTTTTTTCGTATTTTTTTTTACATTATTTACAAGTATTTACATTGTAAAGCTGCCCACACACAACAAAGCTTGTGTTGTGTCGCAAGTCTTGGAAGACTTTTACGTTAGCTTTGGCTACTAATGCTACTATGAAATGTTTCTTTGCCAGATATTTTGTCTGATTCAACTGTTTTAATTTATCATAACTATACATTACTCGTTAAAAACTGGACGTTGGTCCTGCTTCTTGGTTTAACCCTTCGTATGTCAGAACATGGATCCACGCTAGACACAATGGATTTTTAATTGTTTACACAATGGCTTTTTAATTACGACATTAAACCGGTTAAATCGCTAACTTTTTTTTTATCGCCATCCTTATTCCAAAGACGTAAATGTCAAACTTGCGCCACAACCAATCATCATTATTTACATCACGGGACCAATTGAACGCAACTTAAATTTAATAATACGGGAATATATTACAGTTACATCTAAACGAAACGTAATGGCATAAGTGCGAAATAAAAAATAAAAAAGTATTTTGTGTTATCCAAGTTAACGGTAATGGTAGATAAATTATCTATAGTTTCATAATTATACGTTCAAGTCATTCAAGGACGACTGAGTCGCTTTTAAGTTTTTCCTATTTGAACAGACTGCTTTTGTATTTTCAACCTTATTCTTGTTTGCATTCAGTTGGAAATCAAATCAGTAGCATAAGACATTTAGTTTTGAAGACATGGAATATCGAACATTGTTTCAAGATTTTGTGATGCTGAATTGCATTTTATCGTTAAGACATAAGGTTGAAAACACATTGACAGTTGGACAGTGTTTCTTTCCTTTTAACTTATTCATAGTTGTCATAAGATCTGTACTTGTCTTTGCTGGATATTGCTTTGTGACACGAACATTTCATATTATAGTACCAATATACATACAGTATACAGCATGATTCTTTTTACCGTCTTCAAATTTTTACAGGATGTTCTAACCAAGAATATGAACAACTTATACTATGGTACTAACTCTGCGATCACGAAAAAAAAATCTGCTGTTTCACACATTTTGGTAGTAAGTTGGAAGCAAAAATGTCAGTTGAATTTTCAGCATTTAGTGTAGTTTGGGTAAGTTTAAGTAGGTAGTTATAATAAGTAGGTACTTTAATATGATTGTTTTCATAGCGATCTCATAAAAGTGTTTACTTTTATGAGATCGCTATGAAAACAATTGGCACTATATTAGTAGAATACAATAGTAGCATGATTAATGGCCACAGATAATATTTAAGATATTTTCTATACGATTTTATCACTGTGAGTAAATTTTCGATAAGCCCAGGTGGCACGGGCGTGTTTCTCCCGCAGCGATTTTTCTTCGTGCACCGGATTTTTGACGCACTGATTAGCGCCGAGAGTTGAAAATCAACAACACTGTGTTTTTTAACGCACTGGGATGCGGTCTGTTGGATTCTCAACGCTCAGCTTAACACCGACAGTTGAAAATCCTGTGCACGATAAAATCCCGTCGCGATGTTTTTACGTCCGTGCGAATATGTGCTTATAGTTACGTTAAGGCGAATTCAGGTTACTCCAACATAATTATCACCCATAAATCGGTTGAAAGACACTGAACGAGAGACAATAGAAGCTTTATTGTTATTACGTCTGGGGGCGTTTAATTTCCCGCAAAGTGTTAATTTATGACGGCGAAACCAGAAATAAGAAGGATATTTCTGTTAGGAAGCAGGAAGTAATCGTTGAGAAGTTTATTTCAGGAGATTTTAATACAAAGGTTACTTTTTTTTACCATTTCAGTTTATAATAATTCTGTGTAATGAATCATGCCACAATGTTGAGAGGAACTGTATCAGTTGCATTAATAAAAATAAGAATCAGTTTCACAACAGCCTCGCATAATACACCTTACTTCTGCGCATATAAGGTTCATAATTCAACACCGAGATCAGACACGCAACTCTCGACTTTGCCTTTGTCAGTTTCGAAGTTGCATGCAATTTTCCAAATTATTTTGATAGCCATAAATTTTAATTTCCTTCCGCCATATTTAATCCTAATCACAATAAAAGTTTTTTGTCTAGTAGATTTTAATATCGACCTTATTTTATACAGATAAGGTTCAGACTTCACTGTCATAGCTCATAATGTCCATTTAAAAAATAGAATAATATTCATACTTTGTTTACGCTGATTTCGACCTTATGTTTATAGAGATAAGGTTCAAACTTCATCGCCGAGGTCTTGGACGCAGTTTTCAGCGATGGGCACGTATTTGTCGTCTATTTGTATGAGAAGTATGCTTTTGTCGACGTGAGATCGAAGTTTCGGGTCTCTGTGGTTTGGCGTCCATTTGTGTACAACCTGGGAACAAGCGAGAAGTTTAATAAGTTAAATGAAAGTCTCTATCACCATAACACAATTTTGAAAGTTTCAAACATCTAATATTTTTGTTAATTTCCTGAACCAGGCTTTATTCTTGTAACTCACGCCCACCAATCAATCTGACGTCCTAGATATTACGCTTACGCTAAATGTATTTTACCAGTATCCAGACCAATACATTACTACTTATGATCCAGATATTAGAACTGTAATTATCACTCACCAGTCCATCCATCCCCGCCATCGGCACCCAGCTGCCCCAGAAGTTCCTCCCTCCTCTCTCCCTCTCCGCTTCCGAAGGCCACTGCACATCGATCCTCCTCCCCAAGTTGATACAATCATACACTCCCAGCGGCTCTATGATCAACACCTTACTACCGACACTCACATTCACTTTCAACTCACTCCTCCCCGAATCCGACCGTTTAATCTTCGTCTTTATCTCTTTCGCCTTAGAGTCCTTTTTCGATTCTTTCTTGAGGATAGATTCTTTGTTGGATAAGTCAGAGTAATGGGTTTCTTTTAACGGTATGGCTTCGGGTTTCTCAATGTAGCGGCCCGTTAGTTCTCGGTAACTTTCGCGTTCGTGACGTATCTCTTTACTGAGTTTCGACAAGTCTTTTGGTGTCATCTCGTTCACATAATACCTGGATGGAAAAAATATTATTATTAATTTGTGATTGGGAAAAGATGGTGTTAAGAAAGAACACGGGTGAGAATGACGTTATATGAATATGGTTTATGAGAGTTAAAGTTAATCATGTAAAAGTTTTAATCGCACACCAAAATTAAAATCATTCAAAGCGGTGTTTGTTATAAAAATAATAATGGTTTATGAAAATGGTGTTAACATTGCAAAATATCATTGTAAATATGTACAACAAACAAAGCGCAGCGCGTTCTCGGTAATAATTGTCAAAATCAAAATAATCGTAAACATTGTCGAAATCAAGTTTGATAAAATATGTACATGTACATATTTTTACACTTCACTTTTCACTGCAATAAAGATCTTTTCTACACTAGAAATGTTCTATCCGTAGGGTAGTTGCCGCGTCTGAAAGCAGGTGGCGCCACAGGCGACAAGTAATGTCACTTTTCTTTTCTAAGTGACTTGCTAACAACACTGACGCGCATTTTTATAGAAATACATTAGATAAAAATATATTTGGACTTTATATAAATCATACGTAGGTGATACTTTATATAATGACGAATGTCGCTAAATATTTTTCTAAATCTACCCTATTTAGGTACCCAATCTTCCATTACATCTGTATAGTAGTAGGTAATCGCTTTTCGCTTCACATATTGCCTTTGCTATGATCTTTTTTATTGCTAGCAACATTTTAAGATTGTAACAGTTTTCGGCTGCAATTGCATAATCTAATTCTATAAAAGTGTAATTAATGATTACTCTTTTATAATTGGTATTTTGATAAATATAACTTATTTTAAAATAAAATCTGTAATGAAAAATAGATTGTGAAAATGTGTGTTTGTAGTTGTAGCCGGTAATCGTAGACCTTATTCTAGGTGCTTTGTAAGTCCATCCCAGTATACCTGAAGCTACTTAGAACTTTTAATAACCCGCATATTTATGTGAGCAGTCGATACAATTGTTTACTATTTTTACCTAGGTCATGAACTATTTTTTTTGCTTTGACGAAGTTGGATAAAAAGGTTACGGACCCCGCTTGACTCCCTCGAATTTAGCAAAAATAAAATCAATAAATGTCTCCCTAAAATATTACACAAATTGAGCATACGAAATGCCCTTTTGGTCTATAAATTGAGTTTCCTCATATTTTGGAAAAAAAACCATTATTACCTATTTAGAAATAGTAAATATATTATTGTACGGCACATAGAGATTATCAATGTATACGCATAACGTAGGTAGCTTAAAAGCGTCGAGCTTAGATAAACTAATGTCCTACAGACCACATTTGGGTCCATTCATAGATTAGGCAACCAGATTTTGCTTAGATTTAGATATTTGGCTTGTAACGATAACTCTACAGGGACCTTCAGACCAAGACCAAAAATAAGAAGGATCATAAAATTCGTTATTGGCCAACTTTTTGCGCTAAGTTCGGGCCAAATATTTTGGTGACCGTCATTAAATGTAGAAAAACTTCAGCGGTTACAAATCGCGAATTGTCAGAACAAACGGAGCTTTTTGAGCCAGAATTAGCTTCAACCGTGTGTGAAGTCTTTTTAAATCGGGCCAATCAGAAGGCAGCATTTCTCTATACGTGACACCGTAGAAACGGATTTTGTCGACGGAAGAATAGGACAAAATGACGAGATTATAGAAATATTTCTACCGTCATAAGCATGGCGATGAAGAAAAGAATTACTGTTTCTATTCTACTCTTCAGACGACAAGTCTACAATGTCAAGCATGGCGACCAATTTTTCTTAATTTTTCTTCTCAACAAGTGTCAAATAATCTACATCACATTGGCAGCATTCATTTATTTGTTTTAATCGCTCATGTGTCGCAGTTCGCGTCGCAGCCTAATGTAGCCTCAGCCTTATTGTCAGACAAGAATCTATATTAATTTAGAAATTTGCTCTCCCTTGGTATGGAAAGAATAAATATGTTTTTGTCTTCATATAAACGCGAGTCTAAGGGTCGCCCCCAACTCAAGCGGAAGAGATGTCGAGTCTGATAGAAAGAACTTTGTCTATTCTTGGTAGAATATAGGTAGTTTTGGTCATGCTACGCGAGCTGAAGTGATGACACAAGCGGTTGCAGCGCCATCTGCATAGTTTAGATTAGAACATTTTGCGAATTCACTTCTCTACCCTTAGAAAGATATGCTTATTAGAAATGTTCATGAATCATAAGTATTATTAGATAATAAATTGATTATTACGCGACTAGAAAACCCCAAACTCGTCCAAATTAATTAAATAAAATGTACTGTTTGTTTATTAAACACTGTACCTTAAGAGGGTTCATCCGTTAGAGCCATGTTGGAGATTCAAAATTGATGATTTCCGACGGACAATAAAACCATAATGTGTTTAATTTATAGATGAGATATTGACGTCATATTATTGGGAATTTTATAATCTAGTGCATGGCTGAAAAACATTTTCAATTTTTCGTATAGTTTTCTCATCAGAACCGTTTTTATGCAAGCCTTTTTTGAAACTAGCGATCGATGGTCTAAGCAGATGCGAGATATTAGTAAAACCATATACGACAAACTTATAACAATATTACTTTATAAAAAATAATAACATTTATTAGTGCATGGCTGAAAAAAAAACACGATTACTGTAAGTTTTCATTCAAGAAAAGTATATTCAAAAGTGTCAATTGTAGCCACTTTTCGAGATATTAAACGTGTTAGTTTAGGATGAAATCTGAAATATTTATATTTTCTTTTAGACCTAGTAAATTAAGACATTTATGTTCTAAAACATGGTTCAAATATTTTTTTAATAACTTATATGTTTATTTTACTATGAATTATTTAGTATTGCTATATAATCGGCGAGGATTCACGCCACCGCTCAGCGCGCCGTTCTGGAGTAACGCTCTTAATGTCATAGCGAAACGGAATTGAAATGAATTTAATTTATACATTGTGGCACAATAATACTGAGTTGTGTTTAGATGGAAATATATTTTCTTGGATAATGTTTGCTATGTTATTTTATTTATAAAGTAACTCTCCTTTAGAATCCTATAATTTATAACGATTTTAACTATGTTAATTTTAATTGCTAGTACGTATGTAGTTACTTATGAGAATGAGTCTGTCGCCGTACCCAAGGCGAAATCCAAATTTCAACATTACAAAGTTGTAAAAAAGCTTAAAAATAAAATTAATTTCACACTGCTCCAAAACTTTAAGAATGATATTTTTTAATCTTCAAAGTCTATTCTTATGATTTTCGACCGATATATAAAAAAAAAAAAAAACTTGTTCAAACTAACGCCCGTACTATAAGAAAGCTTAATATTTTAGTAAATGTCTCTTACACTAACGAGGGACAATTTTATCAAAATTGAAGAAAATAAAACACAGTAGGTAGATTATTTATAGCAGCAAAATATTATTAGGTAGACAATGCTTGCCTGCACTACAAAGTGAACAATGTGATAGAAATGCAATATTAAAAACAGTTCTTAAAAATATAATTAAATGCAGTAAATCATCTAGTGTATACTTGATAAAATGGTAGAATAAGAGTAGGTGAGTAGGTACTGTAAGTAGACTATCTAATGACTTGCTTAGGTTTCTTCGTACACTTGTATCAACAATGAGAAATAAGTCCAAGCTGAGCTCATAATCTGAAAAACAAATAAGAATATTAAATGTTGCCCGGAGTTGGGAATTGTCCGAGCACCCTAATTGCGTAACACACTATTACTCTCAATTTGAATCATATTGCTAAATCCATTGCTCCATATGTTCAAAAAGTGTGTCTGCTCAACAACGTAAATAACGCAATGAATGTTGTTGAACTGTCAAAATGAAACCCATTGCTACTGATAGTGTATTACGCAATTGCCCTGCTGGTTGGTCGCAACAGGCACGGCCCCAATGTGGAGCTATAGGTATACCTCTGCCCAACCCTATGGGAAACAAGTCAAATGTTTTAGGAACGATACGAATTTGGATTTTATATATGTGAGTAGTAAGGTCTCAATCTGTTTGCTGGTCGTCTTAACATACCTTTGAAAAAGATCTGAGTGTCAATTGAGAAAATCCAAGAGCTGATAAATAACTGGGACGCTGCGCCCTGAAAACAAAAGTTAAGTTACTTATTCTACAAAAATAATACTGAAATGCAACACGTTGTAAGAGCATCACTTAGGAACGGCGGGACTAATTCGGCTAGTTTTTGTTTCAATATGTTCGAAATAGTTTGTATGGAAAGACAAAGGAGATTGACCGGTTTTGGACCAAATGCTGCCCAAGCATGGGAACACTTTAATTTGTTTCCTTACATGAATAGATATTAAAAAAAAATATATAATAAAAAAAATCCTGCCACGGATTTATAAATAAATAAATAAATCCTGGCCATTTCACACCAATTATTTAGTCCTATACAGTGCATAGCTCGTATTACAGGGATCTAAAAACGGACACACACAAACACACACAAATAAGAAAAAACACAAAAAACACAAAAAAAGAACACACACACACAACAACACACACAAAAAAAACACAAACAAGAACACACAAATAAGAATACACAAATAAGAATGTTAACAAGTAGCAACAAGTCTTATTTTATGGCTTTTGGTGCTTTAAGTTTTGATATTTTGAACAGAGCCAACTTCGAAAATATTTCGGTAGGTAGGGATACTGTTACTGCATTTCCTCCATTTTCCAACTCTTTTCGCAGTAGGAACCTACCAAATCAAACTTGCGCCTAGCTATTATAGCGAGCATATTCGTATCACGGATTCATTCATTATTCAAAACTATAACGGTCATCTTAATGACTTATCGGGTTTTTCGATGCCCTCCAGTAATGTGCAACTAATTCGAGCGCACATAAAGAGCAGACATACATCGTCGAAAGTGTACCATTGTTACATTTTAATCAACGGGGCTTGGTTCCATTGAACATTATTGCTGCTCGTGTTTTACTGGACGAAGAACAATCGGCAGTTGTGCCCACGTTATGTGCCTAGTTTGGTTTGTGGGGTGGGCTAGGCACCAAGACGTTGTGAGACGCCCTGCTTTATTTTTATATACAATAATCTTAAACGACGATGATGATGACGATGGATTATGTTAGTGCCTACATGAGGTATTATAACATAGGTTATCATTTTTGTTATGTTTATCATCTCTTTAAACCTATTAACAACATATTTTTTTCAAATAAATCCATTATTTATAATATACCGTCTTTTATTTTAAAAATAAGCTGTTGGTTATGATTTTTTGTTAATATAAGACCTCTACATTCAATATTTTTTTTCTCAAAACTCCTCGGATAGATTTTGAAGCGCTCTGGGTTACAGACTAGTATTAATCTAAGGAACATTGTACACTATGTTTCAATGTTGGGCGGCACTTGGTCCAACGTCCATACATAGATGGTCAATGTCCTTTTAAGATAATATTTACATAATATATGCTAACATACTCAAAAGAGTACATGTATATAAAACAATGGTAAGAATCATAGGGCATCAAAAAATTCGTCCGCGTCGCTGTCAGCGGAAAAGTGCCCGGGGTGTGGCAGCATTGCCACGTTGTATGGCAATGCTGATTCTTTGGCCAAAAAAGACAAATTTGGAAATAAAACGTCCTTTTTCTACAGGATTTTGGTATTCGTTCATGAAATTTGGACAGGACAGCGTCTGTCGGGTCAGCAAGTGTCTAAATAAACATCATAATAAGACAATATGGTTTAATAGATTAATTTGGTACCTGATAATTAAAGAAAGTATGAGGTTTTTTACTTTGACATCGCTCTCATACCAATAACTTTGATAAGCTGCGTCAGCAACTTGCGAGCTCTGAAATGTTACGTACAACATACAGTGGTTACTAAAAACAATAGCAGATATCAGCGGAAGAATAAAATAAATAGCGCTATCGGTGAGTAAATCTTCGAACGATTATTTATTTATATAAACTTCATGTACAATAG
The DNA here is from genome assembly GCA_949629135.1 of Eremobia ochroleuca. Taxonomy (NCBI): domain Eukaryota; kingdom Metazoa; phylum Arthropoda; class Insecta; order Lepidoptera; family Noctuidae; genus Eremobia; species Eremobia ochroleuca. The sequence goes on from OX451398.1 coordinate 3,194,434, forward strand.
TGGTATATAGGCGGACTAAATGCCAGAAGGCATTTCTGCCAGTGTCTGGATAAAAAGGGCAACCAAAAATAAAACCATAATCCATGCTGATTAAGATATGATTAAGATAGTCAAATTAAGATACTCCATAGACGTGATTAAATAATTGGCTACAATAAATACGTCAATTTACGTCAGGCGCTGACTTTGACAGGACTAAACTACTATTTATCTTCTGCCTATTTCATAATGAAGGCGAAGAAGCGGATGGCGAAGCCACGGGCTAGAGTCGCTGTGTCCCTTATACAACACGAAACTTACCGTGTCATATAAGAACTGTCCCGATAGCGCTAGAAGAAAAATAGTGAACACCACATTCAGTACTGTCAGCAAATTAGCGATCGTTTCAGCTAGACCACCATATACCTGAAAGAGAGCATTGAAAACATAAACTGCTTTATGAGCTTAGTACATAGTTGCATGCGCTGTGAACCTGGGCTCGATTCACAGATCTGGCAATGTGAAATCTAAGTACAAGTGTACAAGGATCTTTGCCGCGTGGCCAAAATCGGAACTGACAGAGCCATCTTGTTTTTTCATTACAATTTTATAAAAATGTTAGCCAACAGGGCCCCCTGTCAATGTCATTCAAGTGCCAAAAGAGTCTTATAGCACTGTAAGTAAGTATTACTGGCTATTGGATACTGTCAGTCTGCCTTATCGTTATCATCCCACCGCTGGGCAAACTTTTAGGCACTAAAAGAAATGGCTACTAACCACAGTTAAGAATCCAAAGAAGCAAATCTCTAACGCAGCGAACGCGACGTGAATCAAGATCACTAAGCCGAAAATACTGCTCAGCTGATCTGCAATTCTGCGCAAAAATATGGTCAATGTTTTAACTTATCGCTAGCAGTGTTACCGGGCCCTATTGATCGAACACACACGTTTTTCTTGACGTGAAAGACTACAGATCATTCGCCGTGTGTAGGCACGGTCGTCAGTGTTGTATGGATCACTATGGAAGCTTGTTGACGGACACGTTTTTTCTACGGCGCGGTTTGCGCTGTACCGTAAAGAAACCGTGCCGTGTAAAAGGGTCTAATACCTTAAAAAAAGTGCTGAGTTAATTAACATCTGTCTTTAATTTGAACCTTCTCGCTAACCTCCCGTGTCAGCTACAAATTGATTGGATTAAGAAGATTAATCAGCGGGCGTCAGAAGGGCGCCTAATGAAGTTCTCTATGGCCATATAAAAATAAATTATACTATCTTACGTAACTATGGGGTAACAGAAGCAGCACCCTATTTGCGTAACACACTCAATCACAATCTGAATTATTTTGAAGGATATTGCTAATCCATTACTTCATATGTTCGAAAAATTTGGCTGCTCAATAACGTAAAAAAAGCAATGATTGTTATTGAATTGTCAAAATGAAAGCCATTGTGCTACGCAATTACCCTGAAGCTTTCGCTTCGAATAAAAGTACCTACATCAATTTCTATAAAAATATGAATTCTGTCTGTAATTTATTTGTAAATTTCTTGCCTCAGAAGTCGTTGATGTATCTTGACGATTCTCTTCACTTCCTCATAACTCTCAGGATCAGAAACGTTAATGCACTTCTTCAATTTATGGTCTTCGTCATGTATTTTGATGGCGTTCTTCAGATCAACTTTTAGTAATCGAAAGAGAGCGCTTACATTTGATGTCATGATCATGATTGTTAGGTCGAAAGGCAGGTAGAGACACATTTGGCAGGGTATCGCTAAGGGAGAGAAATATTTATGTAAGTATCTGTTGAGACCGCTCCACTCAACATCGCCGCGCGCTAGCGGCAGTGAAAGAGGGGTGCGGGGACAGCGGGAAGTCAGCCGGCCGACGGCCGAGCGCGGGCCCCCGCGCCACACCGCCAACAGTCAGCTGTTGCTCGCCTTAGTGCACGGCTGCGCTTGCGCGTCTTAGTTACAAATCCTATACATGTTTGTCATTTCTTCAACCGACCGTTGTAATTTCTGTACTACCATAAAGCTTGATCAGCCGTCCGATTCTGTAACCATCTCACCGTGAAAGCTTGGGTGAAGTGAGCGTGGATTGAGCTGCCATTCGCTGGGGACACCCCTATTAAGTAATAACACTATTAAGTGCTCACTTCACTTATGATTTCATGGTGAGATTTTTACAGAATCGACCGGCTGTAGTGATAAACAGAGTGGCAGGGACATCCACGCGCAAGTTTATACCATGGATTCAGTGCATGAGTCTCAACGCCCATGCATTGAATTTTTTAGTCGGTTTTAGTTGTAAAAAAAAATGCTATTCCATACATTTTGACCGCGCAGGCGCCACCCCGTATAATCAAGTCAGTCGAAGCAAACTGTGAAAGTTATGGGATAAAGAATATTCAAGGACACTTGGGAGGTGTTCTAACTATGTTGGAAGATCAAACCTACTTACTATTTAAAATCTTCCTATCGCCGAGAGCATTAGCTTATTCTAGTCTTTTATTCTGCGAGCGAAGCTGGGGCGGACCGCTAGATCCATTATACATTGCACGTGAATTATTTGTAAAACACTAAACTGAATTGCAAAATACGCAAAAAAGGCAAAAAGAATATGTAGGGGTCGTAGCAGGTAGCGTTCTGTAGTTTCTGCCTACCCTTATGGGAAGAAAGCGTGAATTTATGTATGTAAACTGAACTGATTAGCAGAGCTTTCCTGCATGATTCCTAAAAAGTTAATTACATGGGCTTTCACGAAAGGAAATAGGTAGATACTTGCGACGTCACAATGACCTAATGAATTGCCTACCGACTTTCAGCCCTCGTCTATTAATGAAAAGACGATTTTGCAATCAATACTTACTGCCAGCTAGCTCCCATAGGTACGTCAGCAGATAACTGAACAGCGAGTTGACATCCCAGAAGTTGGTCGGTTGGAACGGAAACAAATAAACATCAACACCCTTGCAGATGTTGAAGATTGATATGAGGAACGGTATCACTTCGAATAGGCTCAGGTTTGTCATCGCAAATATGAAGAATACTGGAAAAGGACAAGCAAAATCTTAATCTATTTACTGCTGAACTTAATCCTTCGAATATCACGATGACCTTAAGGCTTAACACCACATTTACTAGGGCCATTAAGTTACTGTAACCGAAAGTCCAGGGTCTAATGACAGACCTGGAAGGTGGCCACAGGAACTCCTCTAGTAAACCAGATAGCGTCGTCGTGTGTGGTTTCATTAGATTTGTCTGGAGAAGTGCAATTACACTAAGTGTTATCCACAGTCTGATGGAACTGGAAGGTGACCACAGGAATTCCTTAACTTAACAAGATGCCATGTTGTGTAGTTTATCGTCCACTGCTAGCCATGGACATTGACACCCAGTTTTCTTTCTTTCGTGTCCATTATCCCCCTCCACCTGTTTTCGGGAATAGGTCCCTCTAGCCATCAAAAAACTCTCAAACAGTATGGAATAGGCTGTTGTAAAAACAACGCAAGTCATTAAATTTCATGCATAGGGTGGTGAACCTTAGTTCTTGATCGATTGTTCGATACCGAACTTAAGTAAAAGAAAATGAGTGTTGTTACAATCAAGAGGAATCTTGATCCGCCGCAACCACGCCTTCAGTATGACCGCCTTCGGGTCGCTAGTCTCCAGATCTTTAGGCCACAGCTCACCGACTTCCAGCAACATATCCCTTATTTCAGACCTTCTTACAACAGCAATCACCATTTTTACTATATCTGAAAATATAAACTTATTTTACTCAAGGGTTGTTCCGGTTTAGTAACGGTTACATAAAAGGTTTAATTGAAATAATTGAAAAACCTCTTATTATTATTCCCATCATTATGAACAACATTCAAAATGGGACCAAATCTGAAATCGTGAAAAAAATATCAGCTGCTCCATACATTTATGTTCGAACAGCTTGACACAATTTAGGGAAAAACTGAATTTGTTTTTCGTGATTGAAATGCACACAGTTTGTTTTAATAAAGTGAAAGAAAATAATCTAAAAAATCTTCAAATTTTATATTATATTTCTGAAAAATTACAGAACGCAGAACGCCAACTGCTAGGATGAGAATTAGTTTGAGATAGATAAATAATTTATTTGTTGCAACACAACACACAAAAACACAATTAAACAAAGAAAACAAAGACTAATGGTTTGTAAATAAGTAAAATGGTGTATATTTGAATACTTAATTTATCTAATCTTTAGCTGATAGTATCGACTGTCAATTAATGTTTCAATATAATAGGTAGGTAGCAAACTGACCATAAATATATATACAACGTGTAACTTTAAATGCGCAAAACCTCAGACACCCCAACTGATTTTTAATTCAATTGACCTTTTTCAGAGACAATAATATAAAAAGTCATAAAAAAAAATGTAAAGGTTTTATGTGCTGTTTTAGTTTTACTGGCCATTCTGATCGTTTCTTGCGTCTGCGACGACGCTTTACCGAGGGAGGAGTCGTCACAGAGCCGCTGTGCCGCGCTGACACTGGCTTGCTTGACCTATTAATAAATAGACACGGCAACGTTATTAATGAAAATTTTTTGAAAAATGTGACCTGTATTAAAAAGTGGTTCAATTAATTCTGCTCATTATTCTGATCAAACTATTTTCAGGTTTTGCGCATTTAACGTTACACGTTGTACCTATAGTTTTTAATTTGTGGAAGCTTTTAAAAGGCAATTGTAAGCGCTCATTCTACATTATTTTTCTAGATATTAGACTGTAAGCTTTCTGATGAATAAATACATGAAATCAGCACATAACATCTAGACTCCTAGCTGAGAAATAATTGTGTAGAAAATTCTTATTTATTGTACTTACCTTGAAAAAACATAAGATCAACAGGCACTACGCGGACACTGTCTAAAAAATTATCAGCTCTGATACGCGAAATCAAAGTAAACTGCCCTAAAGTGAAGGGATAGAAGGTCAAACTAAACAATAATAACTTTAAATTGTTCCTGTTGAGATAACTTTTTGAATCGTCGAAGAAATCTATGCCAATGCATTTGAACAGGAAAACGTAACGGCTGAAAGTATTTTTGTAATCCATTGGGAGATTAGAATACAACATAGTTGCTCAAGTTTTAGAAATTAAGGATGAAGTAAATCGTACAAGATTCTACAGTTCTAGACAAATAAAAATCTAGAATTAAAGTGACCAATTGCGATTGCATCATTTAATTATTCAGGCATAATCATTTTTTCTATCATTATTGAATTAAAATCGCAATTATCGTTGACCTGCGCTTGCATTAAAACAATTAATTTGATTATTATCGCAATTTGCGACCTTACATGCAATTTCTGTGAAGGAATACTTATTTGTCATTCAGATTGAGCTATTTTCTGGTAAAACGTTTAGGGATCCATAGAAAAATATCCATACACTACAAAAGAACCACCATTATTTTTTTGAACGAAGTTCCTTCCCGCGGCTTGCGGTAGTGATTGACTGGTAGAAATCGTCACGCAAGGAAAAAGCGCTATGCCCTCCCCCCATGCGACTTTCTCGCTCTCTGTCTCTTTAATATACATAAACGAGGGTATGTGCGTGCGAGTATAGCGTAACACAGCGACACGTATATTACAAAAAAAAAAAAAAATATATTCTGGCCCGTATCTTTTTAAGTACCTAGCTTAGTTGTTACATATTACTATATTTAGGGCGCTAAATATTACTAAGGCTGAGATAAATAGACTCTACCTAGCACAGTTCAGCAACTTTCAAACTATATGAGACGGGAACATATCCTAGCTAAATAATATTTATTAACCTCGGCCTAAGAGTAAGGAATAAAACGCTTAATATCCATGTACCATTTTAATTCAGTATTAATTCTGATATTGATAATGTGACACAAATCAACGGAGCAGCGGTTTACCAGAACGTGTGCTCACAAAACAACCACGTCTTGTCTGCATATGCTATCGAGAGGAAGCTACTTTATTGACATCGACGACATGCAAAAGTCATAAACAACAAATTTAAAGCGAACGCGTTCAAAATTAGGCTACTGGCCTATATTTACGGGGCGTTTGATACTTTCGAAATTCGAATAGTCAGGTTGGGTTGTGCCTGGCACAATTCTGATTGGTTGACCGGTTCGGATGCGTTCAAAACCGCTATAACCGTACACCTTCGGGCGTATGATACACTGTTACTGTTAAATCTCCTATAAGTTCATGAGCTATAGACCGACCGCTTAACTGAGACTTTGCCTGAGGTAGCAGTGCGGTGCTGGAGGTGATGACGTGATGCGAGAGCATACTGATTCGTCAACTTGTGACAACTATCACCCCGCCCGCACCACGCAGCTACCTCAAACAACGTGTCAGTTAAGCGGTTGGCTTATAATAACTCATTTAAAAACAGATTGGCCTTTATTAATATTTTTATTTTGACAATGCATTCAAATAGATTTCAAAGTACACAATGGAGCAGCTACTTGAAAGGTATTATATTATTATAAATATACCCGTTCAAAAAACTTGGAATATTTTTTAAGAAAGACATGATTATTTTTATTTGTTCATCTATAGATGTCAATAAAGAACTAAAAACAAATAGATTCAAAGCAAATTTGTTGCATATGCAGAAAAAATCACTTGTGGACGGATTGTGCCTTCCTACTGTACAAACATCTACTCTTTTACATTGCAATAAAATTGAATTTAGACTAACACAGAATACACAAAGCTTTAACGCAAAGCTACTGTTTTTGCAAAGTAATAAATATAAATTCGGATTTTTTATACAGATATTTGTCGTTTATATGTAAGGTGATGAATACGTTAAAAAAGTTATGAAGTCAGTATATAACATAATTATAATTATTCTGACCCAAGAGACATAGTATACGTAAAATATTCCGACAAAAAATAACCGAGGAATGTCATAGAAAAACATGGAAGTTTCTGATTAAAAGTGTGTTATTTTCTATCGACAAATATCCATTTTCAACATAAAAAACGTAAATGAGTAAACCGCCAAAACACATGTTCATAAGTACACTGCGATCTTAACAATTAAATGATTGAACCGAGCGCAGTTTCACCTTAACTATCTATAAATCGGCTTGACACACATCACGATTATAAAAAATCAGTCTAAAATATATTAAGGCAACTTGAGAATATAATATATACTCATAATATATTAGTTGTGGTATGTTCGCGTTTTTATAAAATGTATGTTTCAATTTTTTGCATTTTTTTTAATCAACTTCACTGCAACGAAATGAGAATCTTCTGCACGTTTCAATTCATCGGACTTTTTTTAAGGGAATAGTTTGTTGCTTGATTTTATTTGGATGAAATTGAAAAATCGATACCTCTGGGCTCATCAATATAATAATTAATCCTTCGAATGTTTTTGTCATATTCGATTTGGCATTTTGTGAGAATTACTATTCATTTAATTTCATCGAACAAAATAGCAACATTATTCCGTTTCCATGTTTGTGTTGAGTTCTTTTTAAAAGTTGGTCAGCTCTGAGGAAGCTGATACAATGATTCAAATAAAAATTACTGCAATTTATTCTCACCTGTATTTAAAAAAATACATAAGTAGATTATTTGAAACGTAGAACCAATAGAAAACGCGAACAAATACCACAAGGGACACAGAGTGTCAAAGTGCAGAGTGCATAGAGTCACTTTTGATTTAAATATCATCTGCTTATAATGATTATGAAAAAAAAAAACAATAATGCAGTGTAAATAATTATATAAAACACTATTTGGCAGTTAAAGACTCGTGATATTTATTATGGAAGTGTGTTCAATTCAATAACCAAAAGTTGGAATAATTGCCAACAATATCAGAGTAATCATAAAGCTTCCCAGACAATGCTAAAAACACAAGTAGTTAGTTTGCTAAAAATTGTTCTTTTATGAGCAGATGATAAGATATCGGTGACGATTTAAAGTGAACAATTCAATTATAATTTTTAATTATCTCAACGCTTCGGGGATTTAGTGAAATTGTTGGTTTTTAATAATTTGTAATTCTTCATTTTATTTCAAACAACTAGTTACAGTTTGTTGTAGGTGCTATTTAACTTTTATATTATGAAATAACACTAGATAGCCGTATATACCATTTTATAGTAAAGTTAGTTTTTTATTTGAGATCTTATTCGACATGCATTCGTGTAATTTAACAAGCATTGTCTTCAATAAAAAGTATTAATTAAAGTATATCCATAGACACATAGTATTATTTCCCAATATTTTCTTTAATCAAATTCACAGTACTTATATCAGAACAGTAACTTGCGCGGTGGAACATCAACATTTAATAATTTCACTCCCCTTTAAATTCGCAAAACACAACGTCATCATTATAATTTGTCCATTATATTGGTAAACAATACATAAACAGTGATATAGTATACATAACAACAGTGAACAAATAGGTGTACTATGTGCATACTAGGTTTAGCAAAGTTTTGACTTTGGTAAACCTAATATGTAGTATGTATGTAATATGTTTGTGACTGTTGCTCTGGGGATAAAATATTTTTTTTTTAAAGAGAAATGTTTGTATAATTTACTAAGAATTTGGTATCGACTGTGCACCCGATTGACTATTCAAAAACACAATCCTGTCTTTGCTGTCGAGCAGCCGGGTAATAATACAAAAAAGGGACATATTTTTAAAAGAGATATGTATGTATAATTTACTAAGAATTTGATTCAAAAACATAACCGTATCTTTGCTCTCGAGTAACCGGGTAAAAATACAAGAAAAATAATGACATGTTTTTATAGTATATGCAAACATTACAGATGTCGAGTAAAATATTATTTAAAATAATTAAATAATATTATTTATGAGTGTCAGATTTTGGCCTTTTGCACTGGTCTAAATGAATATTAAGAAAGAACAAATCAACGATATTAAGGATATAGAGGAATACCAAAGTGATTTTGTATGATATTTGGGATATCTCGTTCGGGTGCCATCGAAAGAATATTCCACTTTGCCTTTACACACACAGTCACTTACATAAATTTACAATTTATAAATAATTTAAATAGACAATACACATTCATTTGGTGTCAGACTAAAAGGTATTTGGAGCGAACGGTTTTTTTTATACAAAACGAATTTTGACAAAAAAAATAATAACAAAAATAAAAAAGGTTTCTACTTATGTACTGTATTATGATGTTATTCTTTATATATTAAAGAGACGAATATACATTTTTTTCGTATTTTTTTTTACATTATTTACAAGTATTTACATTGTAAAGCTGCCCACACACAACAAAGCTTGTGTTGTGTCGCAAGTCTTGGAAGACTTTTACGTTAGCTTTGGCTACTAATGCTACTATGAAATGTTTCTTTGCCAGATATTTTGTCTGATTCAACTGTTTTAATTTATCATAACTATACATTACTCGTTAAAAACTGGACGTTGGTCCTGCTTCTTGGTTTAACCCTTCGTATGTCAGAACATGGATCCACGCTAGACACAATGGATTTTTAATTGTTTACACAATGGCTTTTTAATTACGACATTAAACCGGTTAAATCGCTAACTTTTTTTTTATCGCCATCCTTATTCCAAAGACGTAAATGTCAAACTTGCGCCACAACCAATCATCATTATTTACATCACGGGACCAATTGAACGCAACTTAAATTTAATAATACGGGAATATATTACAGTTACATCTAAACGAAACGTAATGGCATAAGTGCGAAATAAAAAATAAAAAAGTATTTTGTGTTATCCAAGTTAACGGTAATGGTAGATAAATTATCTATAGTTTCATAATTATACGTTCAAGTCATTCAAGGACGACTGAGTCGCTTTTAAGTTTTTCCTATTTGAACAGACTGCTTTTGTATTTTCAACCTTATTCTTGTTTGCATTCAGTTGGAAATCAAATCAGTAGCATAAGACATTTAGTTTTGAAGACATGGAATATCGAACATTGTTTCAAGATTTTGTGATGCTGAATTGCATTTTATCGTTAAGACATAAGGTTGAAAACACATTGACAGTTGGACAGTGTTTCTTTCCTTTTAACTTATTCATAGTTGTCATAAGATCTGTACTTGTCTTTGCTGGATATTGCTTTGTGACACGAACATTTCATATTATAGTACCAATATACATACAGTATACAGCATGATTCTTTTTACCGTCTTCAAATTTTTACAGGATGTTCTAACCAAGAATATGAACAACTTATACTATGGTACTAACTCTGCGATCACGAAAAAAAAATCTGCTGTTTCACACATTTTGGTAGTAAGTTGGAAGCAAAAATGTCAGTTGAATTTTCAGCATTTAGTGTAGTTTGGGTAAGTTTAAGTAGGTAGTTATAATAAGTAGGTACTTTAATATGATTGTTTTCATAGCGATCTCATAAAAGTGTTTACTTTTATGAGATCGCTATGAAAACAATTGGCACTATATTAGTAGAATACAATAGTAGCATGATTAATGGCCACAGATAATATTTAAGATATTTTCTATACGATTTTATCACTGTGAGTAAATTTTCGATAAGCCCAGGTGGCACGGGCGTGTTTCTCCCGCAGCGATTTTTCTTCGTGCACCGGATTTTTGACGCACTGATTAGCGCCGAGAGTTGAAAATCAACAACACTGTGTTTTTTAACGCACTGGGATGCGGTCTGTTGGATTCTCAACGCTCAGCTTAACACCGACAGTTGAAAATCCTGTGCACGATAAAATCCCGTCGCGATGTTTTTACGTCCGTGCGAATATGTGCTTATAGTTACGTTAAGGCGAATTCAGGTTACTCCAACATAATTATCACCCATAAATCGGTTGAAAGACACTGAACGAGAGACAATAGAAGCTTTATTGTTATTACGTCTGGGGGCGTTTAATTTCCCGCAAAGTGTTAATTTATGACGGCGAAACCAGAAATAAGAAGGATATTTCTGTTAGGAAGCAGGAAGTAATCGTTGAGAAGTTTATTTCAGGAGATTTTAATACAAAGGTTACTTTTTTTTACCATTTCAGTTTATAATAATTCTGTGTAATGAATCATGCCACAATGTTGAGAGGAACTGTATCAGTTGCATTAATAAAAATAAGAATCAGTTTCACAACAGCCTCGCATAATACACCTTACTTCTGCGCATATAAGGTTCATAATTCAACACCGAGATCAGACACGCAACTCTCGACTTTGCCTTTGTCAGTTTCGAAGTTGCATGCAATTTTCCAAATTATTTTGATAGCCATAAATTTTAATTTCCTTCCGCCATATTTAATCCTAATCACAATAAAAGTTTTTTGTCTAGTAGATTTTAATATCGACCTTATTTTATACAGATAAGGTTCAGACTTCACTGTCATAGCTCATAATGTCCATTTAAAAAATAGAATAATATTCATACTTTGTTTACGCTGATTTCGACCTTATGTTTATAGAGATAAGGTTCAAACTTCATCGCCGAGGTCTTGGACGCAGTTTTCAGCGATGGGCACGTATTTGTCGTCTATTTGTATGAGAAGTATGCTTTTGTCGACGTGAGATCGAAGTTTCGGGTCTCTGTGGTTTGGCGTCCATTTGTGTACAACCTGGGAACAAGCGAGAAGTTTAATAAGTTAAATGAAAGTCTCTATCACCATAACACAATTTTGAAAGTTTCAAACATCTAATATTTTTGTTAATTTCCTGAACCAGGCTTTATTCTTGTAACTCACGCCCACCAATCAATCTGACGTCCTAGATATTACGCTTACGCTAAATGTATTTTACCAGTATCCAGACCAATACATTACTACTTATGATCCAGATATTAGAACTGTAATTATCACTCACCAGTCCATCCATCCCCGCCATCGGCACCCAGCTGCCCCAGAAGTTCCTCCCTCCTCTCTCCCTCTCCGCTTCCGAAGGCCACTGCACATCGATCCTCCTCCCCAAGTTGATACAATCATACACTCCCAGCGGCTCTATGATCAACACCTTACTACCGACACTCACATTCACTTTCAACTCACTCCTCCCCGAATCCGACCGTTTAATCTTCGTCTTTATCTCTTTCGCCTTAGAGTCCTTTTTCGATTCTTTCTTGAGGATAGATTCTTTGTTGGATAAGTCAGAGTAATGGGTTTCTTTTAACGGTATGGCTTCGGGTTTCTCAATGTAGCGGCCCGTTAGTTCTCGGTAACTTTCGCGTTCGTGACGTATCTCTTTACTGAGTTTCGACAAGTCTTTTGGTGTCATCTCGTTCACATAATACCTGGATGGAAAAAATATTATTATTAATTTGTGATTGGGAAAAGATGGTGTTAAGAAAGAACACGGGTGAGAATGACGTTATATGAATATGGTTTATGAGAGTTAAAGTTAATCATGTAAAAGTTTTAATCGCACACCAAAATTAAAATCATTCAAAGCGGTGTTTGTTATAAAAATAATAATGGTTTATGAAAATGGTGTTAACATTGCAAAATATCATTGTAAATATGTACAACAAACAAAGCGCAGCGCGTTCTCGGTAATAATTGTCAAAATCAAAATAATCGTAAACATTGTCGAAATCAAGTTTGATAAAATATGTTTTTTTTTTTTAATATACCTATATATAATTTAGTGCTCGACCGACGGTCAGCGCTGACATCGGTCGAACGTAGCTATATCAATGAAAACTTATAAACAACTACTGCGAATGAATTATAAATATATTTACTATTTATTTATATTTATTTTGATATAATAAAAAAATAAAAATCCATTTCCGGTTTAGTTCGAAAATATATGGGTCACTCTTTTAAGTCTATTTGTTCAAAATCTTTCTAACGTTTTTTTTTTCGTACAGAAAAACGCGATGCTAACTTCCCTGCTAACATCACAGTACCTAATCAGTACGGCGGTAGACAGCTAGCCGAACGCGCGCGTACATATTATTTCTATTGCTCCGTTAACGAGCACTTGACAACGGTTCTCAAACTTGCACCTAAGTTACTCAGGATGTTCACTTGCAAGGCTTGTCAAGTTGAAGCTAGAGATGGCGTAATATGCACATTATGCGACGGGCATTTTGATTTCCCCTGCGCAGGAATAACGGAAGTTGGATGGAGAAAGCTCGGGGATCGAAAAGCATCGTGGAAATGTGCTAGCTGCAAATCAACAGTGGCAGCAAGTCCCCGCATCGGTTCTCTCAAGGCTTCCACTGTTGACTCGGAGACCATCTTGGCCGAGCTCAGACGGCTCTCAACCCAAATGGAGGCATTGCCAGCGCTGGTTGAAAGCGTAAAAGCAATCCAAACTGAGCTCATGGAGCTAAAAGCCATTAGATCTGAATTCTCTGAAATGAAGTCATCGATGGATAGTATCAACGATGATATGAAGATCTTGACATGCAAGGTATTGACACTTGAGAATGAAACAGAGGCCATGAAGAAGACTAAGGAAGAGATTCTTGTTCTTCGAAGCCGTGTGGAGAAGCTGGAGAATCAGCAATGTGAGAGTGAGCAGAGGTCCCGGTTAAATAACATTGAGATCAAGGGAGTACCTATGTCCAGCGACGAAAATCTATTCTCACTAATAACTAATATCGGGGATGTCATTAACTGTCATATTCCAAAAGAACAGATTAATTATGTAGCTAGGGTGCCGACGCGCAACGACAAGGAAATTAAAAACATAATTTGTTCGGTGCACAACAGCTACTTGAAAAATGATTTTGTAGCTGCAGCGAAAAAGCACAAGACCCTGAATGCTGGTGACCTGGGACTGCGTGGCGGGAACAGAATCTATGTTAACGACCATTTAACATTCGAAAACAAAATCCTTCTGAATAAGACCAAAGCCAGAGCCAAAGAACGTGGTTTTGAGCATGTTTGGGTCAGGGGATGCAAAATAATGCTTCGGAAAAATACCACGTCCCCAAAACATCACATCAAGTCTGAGCAGGATTTAAAGAAGTTTTTATACTAACGATATCTATTCATCTTTCTGGCAAGTTGTTTATTTATTACATCGGTTCATTAAGTTTGAGAAACATATGCACTCGTTTTTTTTACGCATTCCATTCTCGCCGCCCTTTTGTTTTCTTATCGCTTGGTATTGACCGTCCCGCATCGTTTTTGCACTACGATTTCAATTATTATCATCTTACACTTAAAGATTCATTTAGCTTGTTTATGCATAAATACCGACTTTGTTATGACCACGTTTTTTATATTGGCATCGTACTGTTTACAATGTTAATTACTCTCAATGTATATGTCGCTAAAGTCCTAATTTCCTTACTCATATTAGTTAACCAAACTCATAGAAATAATACTATTTTGTTCCACGAATTGAATGTACCTTACATTTCTAATATTTATGCTATGCATACGTTTTTGCTTATTTTGAATGGCGTCCCTTAGCATTTACTATCAAAATGTTCGGGGACTGCGAACTAAAACAGGAGTTTTCTATAGGAATGTATGTATCAATAGCTTTGATGTTATTTGCTTGACAGAAACATGGTTAATTGATGGGATATCTGATTCCGAAGTTTTTGACGACAGATATCTCGTATGGAGGCGGGACCGTGATTATGTTACTACTAATCAAGTTATGGGAGGAGGTGTCTTAATCGCGGTTAGACGTGAACTTGTGGCGGATACTCGTAATGAATGGTGCTCGACTGCTGAGGACTTGTGGGTTACATTGACACTACTGCTGAAAAAACCCAGAATATCTTATAAAATGCACATATGCGTAGCCTATATTTGCTACCAGAACCTGGGCAATTCTTTAGCAACCCAACTAGGCAATTTCTCAGACAACCTATCGAATATTGTCCTTCAGAATTCTGCTGATAAGTTTGTTATTCTGGGTGATTTTAATCAACCCAACATAAAGTGGCAGCTGACTGCCGATGGCTATGCATTATGCCCTACCAACCTACAGGGCGTTACGCAAACAAACTTCATTGATAACCTCAATATCTGTAACCTTTTACAGTATAACAGTCATTCAAACAACAACCATAGGATTCTGGATCTGGTGCTATCTAATGACCAAGTTGTGGTCACCCGTTGTGGTGATTCACTTGTACCTGAGGACTCGCATCACAATGCATTATGTATCACTGCTGACTTCGTTCAATTGCATAGTCTTCCTGTTCGCCCCTACGTAAAATACTTATATCATTTGGCGGATTATACTGCAATAAATGACGAACTTAATCTTGTGGATTGGCAGAGTGACCTAAACTGTCGGCCATTGGAAGATGCTGTTACATACTTTTATTCTGTAATCGATAGGCTACGTAATACTTTTATACCAACAAAAACAGTAGTTTCCCAAACAAAGTACCCGCCTTGGTACAAAAGCCCATTGATCAAGGCTATTAAAGAAAAAGCAAAATATCATACCAAATTTAAAAAATACGGAAACTTATCGGACTACCAATGTTTTGCTCTATTAAGGCAACGGTTTAATGACCTGGAAAAGACTATGTTTGATGACTACATAACAAAAATAGAGTCAGATATTAGTAAAAACCCTCGAGCTTTTTGGAGTTATGTTAAAGCAAGGAAACATTCGAACTCCTATCCCTCAGTTCTACACCTTGGGCAGCTATCTTCTAGTGACGGTGACGTAATCTGCAACATGTTTGGTGACTATTTTCATTCCAACTTTCTTCCGGGTACTGGCGCTGGCACCAGTCAACTAGGCAATAGTCCTCTGTTAGGTGTTGTGAATCATAGCAGTGCGACACAAAGCACATCTGATATCAGTTCCGTAGAAATATGTGAGGACGAGGTCTTTAGGCTGCTTAAACAAGTTGATGTAAATAAATCAGCTGGACCAGACAACATTCCACCGGTTTTTATCGTGAACTGCACCAAAAGTCTCTCTGTCCCGCTCTCGATCTTGTTCAAAAGATCACTTGAAATGGGTGTGGTACCCACGATCTGGAAGTCGGCATATATAACGCCGATCCACAAAAAGGGGCCAAGAACTTCTGTCGAGAATTATAGACCGATCTCTAAGTTGTGTGCGTTTTCTAAAATCTTGGAGAAAATAGTTTACAAACAAGTTTATTCGGCCATCAAACAATGCTTCAGTGAAAATCAGCACGGTTTCTTAAGAGGTCGGTCTACAACGTCCAACCTAGTTCTTTGTAGCGACTACCTATCAGAATCCATGTCACACCGGTCCCAGGTCGACGTTATATACACCGATTACAGTAAATGTTTCGATCGAATTGATCATGTTACTTTAATGCGTAAACTTTTATCCATGGGCATCAGGGGTAACTTATTCAGGTGGTTCGCGTCGTATGTTGAGAACAGGTGTCAGACCGTGGTGCTGAATGGTTACTTATCCAGAGCTATGCGTATTCCCTCGGGCGTTCCGCAGGGGTCGCTATTAGGGCCTCTTTTATTTAATATTTTTAGTAATGACGTCATTTCCTGTTTCCGGCACTCTAAAATATTGTTGTACGCAGATGACATGAAGATCATGAAACAGGTCAACACCCATACAGACGCTCTCTTACTGCAGGAGGATCTAGATGCCTTTCAAACCTACTGTAATTTAAATAAGTTGGATTTAAACGTATCCAAATGTTATGTGTGCTCTTTCACTCGCAAACCTCACCCTTTATACTTCCCATATAAACTTATGGATACCCCAATAACTAGAGTTAATTCCATCAAAGACCTCGGGGTTACTTTCGACTCTAAACTTATTTTTGACTCTCACATTAATAATATTATCAAAAAAGCGTCGAAAGCACTAGGTTTCATATTCAGGGTCTCGTCGGAGTTCAGAAGCATCAAGACTATCAAAATCCTATATTGCTCCTTCGTTCGTAGTCACCTCGAGTATGCCTCTCAAGTCTGGAACCCTAACTATAATATTTACATCGATCGTTTGGAGGGCATACAGAGAAAATTCCTAAGGTACATTCAATTTCGTTCGAATACATATATACCTAATTATTATAAGCGATGTAAAAAATTCCATATTCTGCCTCTTTGTGAAAGAAGGAAAATTGCTGATTTAGTATTTTTATCAAAAATTGCAAACGGATCCAGCGGTATTCCTGAGTTGGTGAGCAAAATTGGGCTGCGAGTGTGTTCTTCATTTCTGCGTAAACCTCGTTTGTTGCACATACCATCGACACGAACTACCTATAGACAAAACTCTTACATGATTAGGGCGAGCCGTATGTACAATGAAACTTGCCAGGAAGTTGATATAGATCTTTTTAATACTAGCATACCTAAATTTAAGAAGACTCTTTGCAACCACTTTTTCGATAGTATAACATAGCCCTTGCACTGTATACTGATTTTGGAAACGCGAATATAGCACTGTCTACTACCGATTTAATAAATTCTAATTAGTTTACATGCTATCTGCGAAAACTTGTAATTGGCCATCATCATGTTATCAACTCTAAATATTGTGTTTATTAGCTGTAAGTTTTCCGAAAATTATAAAATAAAATAAAATAAAATAAATATTGGAAATGTTTTAACTCTCGGCGTGTCTAGTAGCAAAACGTTACCTCGTATGGTCTGGTATGTTTGTTAGTCTCGAATTTTTACATGGCTATTTCTCATAATGGTTTATTTATTTACGTAAATTTTACCTGCACCACCAGTACAGACCGGCGGCCCAACGCGACAGAGTGGCCCTACACACTAAATCCTTAATCTACATCCTATACAATTACATACTATATCCTAAATCTTAACCTACATCTAAATAACATATTATATATAATGCAGTGTAGTAAATAGTGTATCTAAATATGCTTATACTAGAGGTATATATTAGAGGGAAAATAACAAAGTCAACCACTCTTATTCATTATTTGTCTAATTAATCTGAGGCGACAGTTTTTAACAATTAATAGACCTTTTTTCCACATAAAATACAGTCAAAACAAAAAATATCTCAAATGGAAAGCACTTTCCATACACATATGAATACATTGATCAACGTTTCATCAACAACCCTCTCACTATACTAAAATAACCATCTTCTTTTTGTAATTCCAGGAAACCCTAAGCAGTCAGCTACCAGTATTCGAGAACTTCCTGGACAAAGCCCCCAAGTCCGGCGGCTACGACGCGGTGCGGCAGTGCGTGGTGCTGCTGGTGGGCTCGCTGGCGCGCCACCTGGAGCCCAAGGACGCGCGCATCAAGCCCATCACGCTGCGGCTAGTGGCCGCGCTCTCCACGCCTAGCCAACAGGTCAGTGTAAAGCCTGCTGCGGGCAGACAATGAAAAACAAATCTTCCAGTATAACATTTGAGATGCCAACAATATAAATAGCCAGTAGGCTATGTGACAGAAACAGCTCTCAAATCGAGTGTAGCTCAAGTGAATGGTTGTCGTAAAAGTGTTGCCAGTACGCAAGCCTGGTTTATTATCCAAGCTCTAACAGCCAAAAGTGAGCGTAGTAAAGTACGTAGCTCTCGACTACTATCGTCTAATGCCCCTCAAATCATTCGGTAATCTGATTTACACGATGCGATTTAATTACCTATGCCTGTGGCATACCATAAGTTGAAGCAACAACATAAGTAGCACCGCTAACACCGTCTAATACCGTTTACGCGGTGCAAGTAATTTGTTGCTTCAATTGTATTGCATGCCACAGGCAAGAAACTTGCATCTAGTACGTGGGGGCTAAGGTTTTGTCGGGATGTCATAGTAAAAAAGATAAACTCTGATGTTAGGTACAAGAAGCAGTGAGCAACTGCCTCCCTCACCTGGTGGGGTCTCCAGCCCTGGAAGATGAGATCCCAGCCATCATGAACAAGCTCATGAAGCAACTGCTCACCGCCGAGAAGTATGGAGACAGGAAAGTGAGTATACATATTTACAATAAACATTATATGTCTATTAAAACTAAACTTTAGCACAATGTTGATAAAGGTGAATTTGGTTTAACGAAATAAAATATCACGTGACCAATTAATATTCGCTCCGATGGTCTGTGCTGACCTTATGATTATCAATCCATGATCCTGATACTTATTTTCGTGTGTGTACCATCTTTTCCAGGGTGCAGCATATGGTATTGCTGGTATCATCAAGGGTCTCGGCATCTTGTCACTGAAGCAGCTCGATGTAATGGGCAAACTCACCGAGGCTATACAGGAGAAGAAAAACTTTAAATATCGTGAAGGTAAAATATATAGTTTCAGATATTTTTAAATTTAAACCGCGTAGTTAATAATAATAATGTATATTCACAAAAACATGTACATTTTTGTCAAGTAGAGTGCTTAATCTAAACTTACGGTACACAAAAGTATTAGCATTTGAGGCTGAACTAGGCATAGCCTGTATTTCAGCCCTCGACGCCGATCCCCCCGAGTTACAAATTATGACAGCGCAATGATAAATTGCGAATTGAACTTTCTGATCGACGTTACATTACAGACCCCCAAATGCATCCATATCCACAATGTTTTGCGCACTACCGTAAACAGCGAGTTTTCACACCAAAAAGTCGTTTCCCAGCAATTATTTTTGCACTAAGTCTTTTAGTTTGATGTACAGAAGGCGTAGATGGCGGCTTTATAACGGATCTTATTACACCCTGTGAAAACTGTGTCTTTGATTTATGTAATTGGTTAAAACCTTTTCAATTAAAGGAAATAAATAAATCAATTTTATGCAATAAACCTACTTCCAGGCGCCCTGTTCGGCTTCGAGATGCTGTGCTACAAGCTGGGCCGGCTGTTCGAGCCGTACATAGTGCACGTGCTGCCGCACCTGCTGCTGTGCTTCGGCGACACGTCGCAGTACGTGCGCGCGGCCGCCGACGACACCGCCAAGCTCATCATGAGCAAGCTCAGCGCGCACGGCGTCAAGTTGGTGCTGCCCTCGCTGCTGCAGGCGCTGCAGGACGACAACTGGAGGACTAAGGCTGGTTAGTATCACCCGTTTTATTAAACAATCTCTTTTTGGGGCAGAAGAGTAAGAAAGAGTGAAGACGAATGACAGGAATTATTACATTGTAAAAAATAATGATGCTATAGTATTCATTCATGTTTGTAAATGTAAACTAGCTTGGTAATCAACCTGAAACCCTTATTCATTGCAAGACTCATTTAGCCTTTTAAGCAATGTTCATAAATTTACAATGGAACTGTAAAGTTTCGTTCAAATTATACAGTATGGAAACCATATATATGCAATACCACATACTTGTTATCGCCTTTTCTGACGATATACAAAATTTTTAACGACATCAGTCGCGTAAGAAAATCAGGTGTGCCCTACGTTTATGTTCGCATAACTCGTCAAAATGTAGGGAGCAGGAGATTTTTTCGCGACCGAATACGTTCATTTTTTGTATATCGTCAGAAAAGGCGGAACAAGTATGTGGTATAATTTATTGCATATAATATGTAGTTTCCATGCTGTATAATTATCATCTGTGCTATAATTTAATTTAACACCTTGTGTACCCACCATATTTCAGGCAAATAAATGATTTATGATTATGATTATTATTGATGAGTTATATGTAAAAAAGTTAAACGTGTAGATAATATAGTAACGAGGAGGGAGAAACGAGGTTCGGTTTATAATCGGGACATACTTTCATAGTGTTCCAAACTTTTCGCCCTAAAAGGTTCCATCGAGCTCCTGGGCGCGATGGCGTACTGCGCACCGAAGCAGCTGTCGTCGTGCCTGCCGTCCATCGTGCCCAAGCTCATCGAGGTGCTGAGCGACTCGCACATGCGCGTGCAGGAGGCCGGCGCCGAGGCGCTCGGAGTCATCGGCTCCGTCATCAGGAACCCTGAGATTCAAGGTAAAGATACATAGATTGAATGTGCTTTATTGTACACCAACATTTATCGGCAACCCGTCTTGAGCGAGCGGTGGTCAATGCTTTCTCTGTATGAGAAGAGGCCTTTGCCCTGCAGTGGGACTATAACAGGCTGGTATTATTATTATAACATTCCACAAAATTACATATAAACATTATATTCAAGGTGCAACGCTGTTTCCTTTAAATACTTTGTGAAAGTTTGGGTTTTTGGTACTCAACCAAACTCCAAACTTCAACAGTTCAAATCTAGCTCCCAGGTAGACTAGCCTAGATTTTGCGAACTTTTTTTTTTTTCTCCGGTTCGGGTACATGAAGAAGTGCTCGCTGGATGCAAAAGTAACCAAAAACAAGAGAATTCATAAAAAATATGTTATAGAAATTGTTATAAAATAGTGTAAGATGCAGAAAAAGATTATAAAACTGTTAAGGAACCCAAAAAGAAATTTTACCCCTGGTGGGACTCGAACCCACAATCCCCGGCTTAGGAGGCCGATGCCTTATCCATTAGGCCACAGGGGCTGTGTAGTGAGTAACCAAAATAATAAGCCCAAAGCTACGCCTCTCAAAGAATTTTCGTTCTGTCTTCTACAATAATTATAATTCTATTACTAGCGACGCGCCCTTGCTTTGGACGGTTTTCACGAAAAGCGACTACAATTTATAATATGTATAGATAAATAGATGTTGTAACGTATGTCATCTCTTGCAGCAATCGTACCAGTCCTGCTCGAGGCCCTGCAGGACCCGTCCAACAGGACATCGGCGTGCCTCC
The DNA here is from genome assembly GCA_949629135.1 of Eremobia ochroleuca. NCBI lineage: Eukaryota > Metazoa > Arthropoda > Insecta > Lepidoptera > Noctuidae > Eremobia > Eremobia ochroleuca. The sequence goes on from OX451398.1 coordinate 3,216,044, forward strand.
AAACGTTACTGGACACGAAGTTCGTGCACTTCATCGACGCGCCGTCGCTCGCGCTGATCATGCCGGTCGTGCAGCGCGCCTTCCTCGACCGCAGCACGGAGACCCGCAAGATGGCCGCGCAGATCATCGGCAACATGTACTCGCTCACGGACCAGAAGGATCTCATGCCGTACCTGCCCAACATTATACCGGGGCTGAAGAGCTCGCTGCTTGATCCTGTGCCTGAGGTTTGTGGAACATTTTCCAATTGGTTTATGATAAGTAGGAATTTGTATTTAAAAAAAAAATTTGAACAGTTTTTCTAATTTATTAAAATATTGATTTCAGAAAGTTTTCTCCTTGTAACAAGCTAACATTTGAAGAGAGTCCGACTGTATTTAAACATCGTGTCACATTACAGGTACGTTCAGTATCAGCCCGCGCTCTCGGCGCCATGGTGAAGGGCATGGGCGAGAGCAGCTTCGAGGAGCTCCTCCCGTGGCTCATGCACACGCTCACGTCCGAGTCCAGCTCGGTGGACCGCTCGGGCGCGGCGCAGGGCCTGTCCGAGGTCGTGGCCGGCCTGGGCGTGCACAAGCTGCACAAGATCATGCCTGGTGAGTCACATGTTGTGCCTTCAGTAAAGAGTTAGGTAGGAGGTGAAGATAATCTACTTTCCACTGCTGCTTATAGTGTAGGTTTAGATTCGATTTAGATTGGTAACTAGCTGACTATAGAAATAAGCGTCTTTGATGGTATTTATAGGCAATTAACTTAATAAATATCATAATTATTAAGTACGGTCGGCGTTAATGTTGGATAGCTACTTATTAATATAATTTAACGTGGACTGTCTGTTTAACACAACTCAAATGCCTATTGAAACTTAGGTTAGCATTGTTGGATTAGTCCAACAATGCTGTAAGTATTCATTTTTATCATGTTCGTAATTCGACTATTTACTCACTATCTCAACCCACAGACATAATCGCGACGGCCGAGCGAACAGACATCGCTCCACACGTAAAAGACGGTTACATCATGATGTTCATCTACATGCCGGGTGCCTTCACCGACGAGTTCCTACCCTACATCGGACAGATCATCAACCCCATTCTGAAAGCGCTGGCCGACGAGAACGAATACGTCAGAGAAACCGCCCTGAAAGCCGGACAGAGGATTGTGAACCTCTATGCTGAGTCAGCCATAACTTTACTCCTACCAGAGTTAGAAAAAGGCCTCTTCGATGACAACTGGCGTATCAGATACAGTTCAGTACAGCTACTCGGGGACCTGCTCTACCGTATTTCCGGTGTTTCCGGTAAGATGAGCACGGAAACGGCTTCGGAAGACGATAACTTCGGCACGGAGCACTCGCATAAGGCGATCATCAACGCACTCGGTCCGGAGAGGAGGAACAGAGTGTTGGCTGGCTTGTATATGGGCAGGAGCGATGTAGCGCTAATGGTGCGACAGGCGGCGCTGCATGTGTGGAAGGTACGACCATCTTTCTTTACTGGGTATTACTAAAAAATAATTGAATGTAGGTCGAAATATCTATGAGTATGCACAAGGACATGATAAAAAAAAATCTGTTTTTTGGCGATTTAATATAGAATGACAGGCCCACATTGTGGTGTCATTTCGCGTAGCAGTAACTTTGCACACAGAAATTATCTTCAACTTTTTAACTGTCACTTTAAAATGCAAACCCCTAATACCGTTTATTGTCCAGGTGGTCGTGACCAACACGCCTAAGACCCTGCGCGAGATCCTGCCGACGCTGTTCGGGCTGCTGCTGGGCTGTCTGGCGTCCACCAGCTACGACAAGCGCCAGGTCGCCGCCAGGACAACTCGGAGACCTCGTGCGCAAGGTAACGTTCTAGGCTTCAAAATATTAAATTCA